>CM055082.1:4272320-4508450 GCA_029204045.2 Tillandsia leiboldiana
TTTTTTTTTTTTTTTTTTTTTTTTTTTTTTTTTTTTTTTTTTTTTTTTTTTTTGTTCTGTGTGAAATTGTTTATTTAGGTTAAAATTGATAGGTCAAATGGCTAATCTGCTAAGACTGCTGTAAACATAACATTAATAGGTCAAAATTGATAAAGTTTAGGAGAATGTAATTGCCAAAATAAAATTTTAATTGTTAAGTGATACTATGTGATTACTATAGGATACTATGTTTTTAAAATAGGATAATAAAATAGATCGTTATACTATTTTTATGTGATACTATGTTTAAAAATGACTTAGCATACATCTATAGGATAGTGATAAAAAAGTGACTTATAAAAATATTGAATAAAAATGACTTATGTGAGTACTTCAAATTTTTCTTGTAAAATGCTTCAAAGTTGGAATGTATGTGAGAAAAGAAAAAATGCTTCTTGTAAAGCTTCTTGTAAATGCGAACTTTCCACCACTATAATTTAAGGTGGAAGTCAAAGAGAAAAGGTATAATTAAAATAACAAAGTTTATAAATCTTTTATTGTCAAGCTCAAAATAGTGATTTTAATTTGTCGAACTAGAGTAGTCATCAAACTGACGAATGTTATATTATTTATTGTTATTTTTAGTACGTCAGTATGTCTGGTGAATGTGTTCCGTTTCCTATTCATTGGGACGGAAATTTAGTCGTGACACTAATATACCACAATACATTGGTGGGTATAAAGAACTGATCGGAATTCGCCCGCGCGACATCACATTTCGGGATTTCGAAGCGAAATATACAAGGTCACTAATTATGATCGAGCGGAGTTCCGTATACGCATAACAGTTCGATGTCCAATGGGACCTAATGAATGGGATTATTTGACATATCAAGTGATCATGGCCTTGTAGGCGTGATGGATGTTTTTTTCCCATTTCATGGTTGCATCAAAGTATACGTAGAGAAGCAAGTGTATGACTACACGTCACCGTCCAACCTCTGTTTACCAAAGAGATTTGTTCGATCTTGAACGAATTCGTACATCAAGGTATGAAAATTTAGGAATTTTCATTTCAATCTTTGTCCTTTAATAGTATAGGTCGGAAAAATGGATAATGTACATTGTATAAGTCTTTGCGAGAGCGTCTGAAGTCCCATATGTGCCAGTGAGTACATCATTACCATATATTACTGTGATCCAGCTTTATTCGGTGGAGTTGATGAGGCGGTAAGTGATTATATGATTTAATTACAATATTATCTCAATAGATTCGAATAGTTAATCATAAATACCATTGCAGATCACTCTAGACATCATAATCTATATGAGGGTCCATCATCTAGCAATCGACACGTCGCTGATGTAGAGTTGAGAAATATAAATGAAAAATGAGGAAGTAATAGAAGAGTGATAATGAGCAATAAATAGCAGTGACGATGAGCATGTAAGTGAAGACTGATATGGACTCAACAGATGATGATAGTGATGGGTAGCCCCACAATCTATTGATGTTGGACATGATGGCGGTTTGAATTCTCTCGCACTGCGCCATTCAAGATGAAGGGATTGAATGGATTGAAAATTCATTTGGCAAACAACGATGATGTCGAGGATCCGGTAGAATTTGAAGAAGTTGAAGATCACCGACAGCGTTTTTTACTGGGCAATGAAGTAATTCACCAAACCGTTGTTGATCAAAACATGTATCAGGTCCTCCGAGTGATGATCAATGGAAAGATCGGGTATATTCTGACAAGACGTCCTTGGTGAATGCTTTGGATCGATGGCACATTCTACATAATGTGCAACTGAGAGTTGTTAAAATCAACACAACTAGATATACTGGAGATGTTTGGTCAATTCATGCCCATGGAGATTACATGCCTCTCGCCTAAAGGTTCAACAAATTTTAAAGTAAAGACTTATGCGGGACCACATACATGATGATTCCTATTTTGAATACAATGCATAGGAATTGTACATCTTCGTTTATATGTGAACATATACTACCCACAGTGAAGGCAAGGCTTGCTATGAGCCCTACAGAAGTTCAAACCAGAGTTCAGAGTGATTTTCACGTCACCATTTCATATAGCAAGGGCTTGGCGGGCACGGAATAAAGCCTTGCAAATTATATACGGTAGTTGGTAGCAATCATATTGTGACCTTCCTCGATATTTCTCAATGTTGGAAACAACAAATCCCAAACTATTACCAAGATTGAAACTATAAGTGTGACGAGTAATTCAAGAATGTTTGCACGCGCCTTCTGGGCTTTTGGAACCCTCGATTCTTGGTTGGTCCATTTTGCCGGCCAATACTTAGTATCGATGCCACGCACTTGTATGGAAAATATGGAGGCCATGCATTAATTGCCACAGGTGTTGATGCAATGGTGGTTTGTAACCCACTAGCATTCGCAATATGCGAGGGGGAGAATAGCTCGAGTTGGGAGTGGTTTTTAATTGTCTACGGGGTACATACACGAGCTCGAGTTCTTACATTAATTTTCTGATCGCTTAAAGGACTTGCGAACCTTGTTGCACTTGTATTCCCACGTTCAGAAGGACATGCTCATCGATGGTGTTTACGACACATGAAAGCTAATAGGAATATTCATTTCAAAGCAAAACACCTACTAAAAAATTTTATGGCCATTGGGAGTGCCTCAGAAGACCGAGTATATAACATATTAAAGGATGAATTGAGAGCAATGGATGAGGATGCTTGGCAATGGGTTGACAGACTTCATGCCGATAGGACATATTGGGCTAGGCTTTCGATGGTGGTCGACGATTCGGCATTATGACTACCAACCGTTCTGAAAGTTTAAATGGAGTCTTGAGGGGAGTTCGTGGCTTACCAATTACCGCTTTTGTAATGGCAACATTACATCGAGTGGTTGAGTATTTCTAACTCATCGTCAAGAGGGAGCAGCAATGTTAACTCCATTTGTATCGGATGTGGATAAAACGATTAATAGCCGAATGTTAGTGGCTAGAGCACATACAGTTAGGCGATATGGATATCAAGAATTTGAAGTTCTAACTGGAAGAGATTTGCAATACCAAGTCATTATCAATGGAGCAAATTCTACATGTTCATGTTTGTGTTTGCAACTAACAGGAATACCTTGTTCACATATATTAGCTTGTTGTAGGTTCGTCAAACATGAACATAGATTATAATAGTCTATGCTCCCCTTGGGTATACTACTGATTCCTTTCGAAATACATACTCACTACAGTTCCATCCGGTCCCCGATCGGCGTTATTGGGTTGAGTCATATGACACAACCTTTACTTCCACCACACGCGCGAAGAAAGAAAGGACGACCCAAATCTACGCGCATTCGCAATATTATGGATGAAGGCGCGGGAAGTAGTAGGAGCAAGTGTAGTATGTGTAAACAACCCGGCCATTATAAAAGCACATGTCCTGAAAATCAACAAAGAAGGACCGGAAGACGTCGTCGTTTAGGTTTGATTAGTTTCATATCTTGTTTGTTGTCGATTATTTTAATTAAATTACAATACTTCACGCATATTATAATTTGTTTATTTATTTATTCGTATTATTACAGATGGACGATCACGAGGAGGCAGGACCGATTGATGGATCTGTAGTGACAGATCAGACTCACCACAGATGTACTTGCATTCGAGATGAGGTTATATATAACTCTTTTTTAAATTAACTTTTTTATTTCTTTGAAATTTCATGTACTAATATTATGTGAATTTTATATTATTGCAGGATTATTCTCCAGTTGAATTTGTGGAGCATAGTCGCACACTGAACCGCTGGCAGATGGAGCATCCTGCAGTATTGGAGCTACTGCGACGTGCAGGATTCTATTATGTATCACGGTTGAGGCGCGTCATGCTCGATCAGGCTTTGTTAGGATCCTTAGTGGAGCGGTGGCGGAGGGAGACGCAGTCCTTTCACTTGAGACATGGAGAGATGACGGTCACATTGATGGATGTGGCTGTCATTACTGGACTCCGCATTGATGGGGGGGCGGTGACCGGACTAGGCTCGTATCAGTGGGGGGCGCTGTGTGAGCTCTTGCTTGGGGTGCTTCCTGCAAATATCAGAGGCGGAGAGATCAGACTTGAATGGTTGTATCAGCAGTTTCACGACATCCCCGTAGATGCACATCCCGCAGTGATACAGGCTACAGCCAGAGCGTATATTCTGTTTCAGATAGGTTGTAGCCTAATGCCAAACCCAAGCAGAACTAGAGTACATTTAAGGTGGTTGCCTCTATTAGAGGATTTTGATGCTTGTGGTGCCTTGGCATGGGGTGCGGCGACGCTAGCTCATCTCTATCGAGCATTAGCAAATACTTGCATGAGGGGGAAAGCGGTGTGTTGCTGTTTTGCCACATTACTTCAGGTACATTCCTTTACTAGTAATTTCATTCATGAAATTCATTTATTATTTCTAAGTAGCTTAATATGTAGATTTGGGCATGGGATCATCTGCACATTGGACGACCTGAGATAGTCGGACCGCAGTTTGATCTTATTGATCTGCCACTAGGTTGCAGGTATGTATTAAATTTTAAGGTTTCTGTGTTTTATATTATCATTACTAATATATTATAGGTGAAACAGGTGGAATAATAGGTTAGCTTTTCGAGACAATGTCAGGACGGCCGACATTGAGTTTTATCGCGATCAGCTTGATTGCCAGTTGGAGTCTCAGGTACATGAGTTAATTATCATAAATTTTTATTCACATAATTTTTTTTTTATACATGTTACTAATCATTTACTTTTCACAATAGATTATATGGAGTCCATATACAGATGATATACTAGGGTCACTTCCACCTTTTTGTCTACTGGGGTCTCCGGTATGGCGATCACGGACGACCCTAGTATGCTTTTATATTATTGAGCTACATCTTCCGGATCGGGTACTTCGTCATTTTGGATTTCGACAGCATATACCCGACGCAGTACATGCTCTACCTCGCATCACTTCACAAGGTAGACCGGATGAGAACTGGGCGGCATTTCATGCCATACATATTCAGGATTGGGACAATCGACTGCAGCATATAGTAGAGGTGGACCCCCATGTAGATCCCGATTATATACGCGCCGCTTCTATCTACATGCAGTGGTATTGGAGTATCACCAGGCGGTGGATATCTACTCCAGGACAGCGTCCCCCCCTTGCATATGAGCCCCATGGACATCGCGAGAGATTTTTGGTATGATATACTAATTAATTTCATTTACTAATTAATTTCATTTCCAATATATAATTATTGTGATACTGTTTTCATTTCAGGTCGATCTTCTTCAACAAACAGAATATACGATCAGAAGTGTACTACCCCAGCTTTCACATATTGGAGCACCTTTCGACATTCTGACAGGTGGTGCTGCTAAGGTGGAGGAAGGTTTACTGACTTTACAGACAATACCATATACTACACCACGCCCAGCGGATCATGGTGGAGCATCGACGTCGGGGCATGCACCATCACCTAGTCCATCGGGGACACAGCCAGCATACCATGGTGGAGCATCGACGTCGGGGCATGAACCATCAGATATTACGCCACCATCGGGGTACGTACCACTTGGTCATCGTCAACGAGGACCTGATCTTTTTTATTTTAGGCGAGCACGGCACCGACAGTCCTCCCAGACTGATCAGCCATCATCTTCAGGTCCTTCACAGCCAGAGGGCACGGCTATTTCACAGTTGGACCAATTGGACCGTATAGAGCCTTTTGATTAGTGTATATTGTTATATATTGTTACATTTCTATTATTTTGTTGTGATGAGCTGTGTTGTTGTGTTGTTGTGTTGTGCGATGTGATGTGATATGATGTGTTGTTGTGATGCTGTGTTGTGCGATGTTCTACGATGTGATGTGATGTGATGTGATGTGATGTGATGTGATGTGATGAAACGTGTTGTGATGTGATGTGAAGTGCTATTGTGTTGTTGTGATGTTGTGTTGTGTTGTTGTGATGTTGTGCGATGTTCTGCGATGTGATGTAATGTGTTGTGATTGGGTTGTGCTTTGTTATGCTTTATTGTATTGTTGTGTTGTTGTGTTGTGTTCGTAATCATGTATTTTGCTTTTTCTTTGAAATGTTGAAACTTACTGTAATAATTGTTCAATGTAATATTTATAATTCCTCTTATTCATTCCTTTCTTTTTTAAAAAAAATGCTCACTATGTATATGCTTTGCATTTATTATTTGTTTAAAGCTTTGGTGATTGCGAAGAGATTGTTTACTTAATTTTTTGATGAGCTCTTGAATGATTGTCCACCTTTTAGCATAATTACTGTTCTTGTTTTCAAAATTGTTGCTTTTAAATTTTCAAGATCCTGATGAAATAGAATATTAGACACTGCATTTGATTTTCGTTTTGCACTAGTTAAACACAAAGATTCATTGTTAGCTTTTAAAATAAAAAAATCCACAGGTATTTACAGAAAAAATTAAAAATTCTTGCATCATGTGTATTTTATATTTACAGTGTGGTTCGGGTGGTTTCAGACTTTGGCGGAAGCTCCCGGGGTGAAAAGTGAGTTCGCGGCGCAAGAATTGAGCACCCGAAGAACACGCAGGGTCAACCTGCGTGTTTAGAACACGCAGACTGAGCCTGCGTGTTTAGAACACGCAGACTCAGCCTGCGTTTTTAGAACACGCAGGCCGAGCCTGCGTGTTTAGAACACGCAGACTAAGTCTGCGTGTTTAGAACACGCAGGCTGAGCCTGCGTGTTCTAAACACGCAGGCTCAGCCTGCGTGTTTCACTAAAACGCACCGGGCATACCCGCGGCTGTGGCTCGCTGACGTGGCGGACCGGGCTGACGTGGCCGCTGACGTGGCAAGAAGAGGGCCATTTTTGCAAATTTAAATTTTGCAGGGCCATTTTTAAAAATTTAAATTTTGATAGGGTCATTTTCAAAAAAAGCCCCCTTCCATCATCAGTAAAAAAAAAAAATAATAAAAAAAAAAATAAACAAATAAATAAAAAGAAAATAAATCTTTCGCAATCTCTTCTCCTCTTCGCCCATCCTCATCGAATTTGTGAGTAAAATTTTAAATCCTTCTTTTCATTTTCTTTTTTTTTAATTATTATTTCCTTGTAATTGTTATTCCAAATATTGAGAATAATAATTTTAATATATTTTTGTTCATTCATGATAAAAGATTAAATGAATTATGACATGTGTACTGATAGAAGAGTTAGCGCAAGTAGAGTAGATATGAGAAGTGTTATCCGAAAGATTGATCTATTAGAAAACGGCTTATATGCATGATAGATATGAGATAAGTTATGCCGCATGCATTGATTGAAGAGGTAACAGAAAAGACAACCGAATAATAGACTGGAATATGGCGGATGGGGAATCAAAAATTGAACCTAAATTTCTTTCGAATTGAGACGGTTTAGGATTGACTCGAATATTATGTTATTCAATCAAAAGGCCTATCACACGGGAAACAATTCAGAAATAGTCTTAACTATTTTTATATTCCATCTTACAAGATCTATGTGGTTTGATGCAAAATTCTTGATACTATTGTCTTTTCACTGTTAATTTTTGTGAGTCCCGTGTTAATAAAGGGTTTTTGTCGGGATTTGCTTGATGCTTAATGCTTAATGGCCATGCAAAGTTTTGGCTTACTAGATATAGATTACTTCGCTATTTAAGCATAATTTGTGGAATCATTAATTTTTAGAATTTAGGAATAAAAAATCACGACCACGTAGTTAGAACTTTGCAAACCGTTATTGGTTAGCGCTATAATCTTTGTAATTTAAGACTATTCTGATGTAATAATATATATGAAAAGCCGTAAACTTTTAACGTAATTGCATGTGCTTATTAAGTATTTTTTTTTCCCTCCTTTCTGGTCCATATCTTTAGTATGTAGTATGTATTAGCACAAAAATTTATAACATTCCTTGTCAAAAAAAAGGAAAAAAAGGAAAAAAAAATACAACTTTGACTCCTTTACGAATTAAATGTTACGCCCCAAACTTGAGGCGTAATAGATGTTGTATATGTGCGAGATCATCAAATACACAAGGCTGTAGAGTCCAACTAGAAACAGGCAGAACGATAATCACAAAAAAAGTCTACTAAAACCAAAGAATCAGAAATATTAGGCTACAAACTAAATTTTGATCAGAATCAAAACAAATGCTCACAACTATAAAACTAAGGTTTACAACGAAATACAAATGAAAATTTAGTCTAACAGATACCACAAATAACAATTATGCGAGGTACAGAGAAGAACAACGAAGCAAAAACAAATAAAACAAGATGATGGTTAACGAGAATCCATGTATTCACATCTAGCTACACTGGATGTAATAACAAAAGAAATATCTCAAACAATGATTATGCCTAGCATTCACTCGATCTCGTCTCTGTCCGGCAAAACAGTCTCGATACTTGGGTTGGGTAAGCAACCATACGCCATATTAGTTGGATTAAACATATAAAGAAATTGTTGGGAGATATATTGCTAAATTTGATTGTAATCAAAATCTAACTAATTTAGTGTTGAAGATAAAATTAAATTTACAAATTTGATCAATCCGGAAGCGAGCGTAGTAATGCCCTAAGGCGTATTCCCATCCTTCGTGCGGGATTAACGGAGAATACTATGCCAAAGTACGATCGGAATTCCTCTTTTTGCGAGCATAATTGTGGCTGAGGTTGACGAAGTTTTTTTCAATACCTAATATAAAAGAAATGTAAAATGAAAGAAGATGAAATGTTCTTCAGTTTCAATGTACTTCCTACTCTTTGTAAGAATAGGGAGGAATAAATAGAGAAGAGGGAGTCGAACGTTAGACAACATTCGACCTACATTTTTTCCTATTAGGTGCAAGAAACGGAACGAAAAAATTTTCGTTGGGTTTTCTTTCACGCCAAGAAAGAAAATTAATAAATAAAATAATAAATAAATAAATAAATAAATAATAAATAATGAATGATAAATAATAATAAATAATAAATAATAATTAATAATAAATAAATATTGGCTAATTTGCATAAAAAAATCATTTGTTTTACGTATTGGCAAAAATAAAACACTTTTTTCATTTTTGCATATTTGGTCCGAATTTTTAAAAAACTAACCAAAATACCTTTATTCCCTTTTCTCTTTCTTTTTTCTTCTTATTCTTTTTTTCTTTGTTCGAGGTTCGTCTTCCTCCTTTTCTCCTTCCTGAGCCCACCGCTTCACTCCCACACCCCACGCAATGTCCAAGTCGCCGCCGCTATGGATGAGCGCCGCCCCTCAAAGCCGTGCCCGGACCCACGCCCACGCCCACGCCCACGACCACACCTACATATATTTGATGGGCACAACATCACGGGCGTAGGCACGGCGGGAGTGAGCGCGGCTTCGAGGGGCGGCACTCCGACGGGGTCTTTGGCAGCGGCGAAGGAAAAAAAATGTAGATGGTAGAAAAAAGAGAATAATAAAAAATAAAAAAATAAAAAAAAAATATTTTATTTTTCTGTGAGCATTATGTATCGTCGCTACTATAAGAAAGGTAAAAAACTAGAGAAAAAGGAAGAAGAAGATAAAGTTGTACTGTTTCAATAGAATTTTGCAATGTTTTAGACGAAAATTGCAATCTTTGAGACAAAAATTACTCTTTGAGATGAGAGTTACACTCTTTAGGCGAATATTGCACTATTTAGACTAAAATTGCACTATTTCTCCTCCTCTTTCCCCTCTGCTTTCTCGTGTTTCTTATGCATCCATCCGGGTCCGGCGACGCGCGAGGCGGAGTTGCAGAAGAGCGCAGAGACGCTGGAGAAGAGGGTGGCGGAGGCGGAGGCAAAGGCGGCCCGCCTTTCCTCCATCCCGTCGGGGGTGCACGGGGACGGGCGAGGATCCCGTCTCGCCTCCACTGCGTCCGCGTGCATTGGGAGGGGCGGAGGCGAGCACCCCCACCTCGCCTCCACTTCATTAAAAAAATATTATTTTTTAATTAAGTGAAAATCTCATGCGCTTCCTCGTACCGTGTGTGGAGAAGGGGATGAGAACGACGAGGAGGAGCCATATGAGGAAGCGCACCCGCATACCCCGCGGGGGCGAAGGCAAGGCAGGCTATCTCCATATCCTTCTTCTCCGGCGTCGCCACGCTCTCCTCCACCTCTACCGCGCGCGTTACCACCCTCGGATGGGCGCAGAAGAAGCACGAGGAAGTGGAGGGAAAGGAGGAGAAGGAAGAGGAGAAATAGTGCAACTTTCACCCTAAGAGTGTAATTTTCGTCTAAAGAATGTAACTCTCGTATTAAAGAGTGTAATTTGTCTTAAAAAATGTAATTTTCGTCTAAAACAGTGCAAAATTCTTCTGAAACATTACAACTTTATCTACAGTGCAAAATTTTTCTCCTCGTCGTCCTCATCCTTTTTTCCATGGCCAGTACGAGGAAGCGCATGAGAGTTCCATTTAATTTTAAATTTTTTTTTCTTAATTAAGTGGAGGCAAGGCGGGGTTGCTTGCTTTCGCCCCTACCAATGAACGCGGGCACGGTGGAGGCAAGATAGGGGATCCTCGCCTACGCCCGTGCACCCTTCGCCTGCGCACCCTCGTGGGGCAAAGGTAAGGCAGGCCGCCTCCGCCTCTGCTGCTTTCTTCTCCAGCGTAGCTGCGCTCTCCTTAACCTCCACCGCGTGCGTTGCCGGTCCTGGATGGGCGCACAAGAAACACGAGAAAGTAGATTGAAAGGAAGAAGAGGAGGAGGAGGAGAGATAGTACAACTTTAGTCTAAGGAGTGTAACTTTCGCCTAAAGAGTGTAACTTTCATTTTAAAGAGTGTAATTTTTATTTCAAAGAGTGTAATTTTCGTCTAAAATGTGTAATTTTTTTTAAAAACAGTGCAACTTCATTATCTTCTTCATTTTTTTCTGGTTCTTGGCTTTTCTTATAGTAACGACGATACATAATAATATTCTCAGGAGAAAAAATAAATTTTTTCTATTTTTTTTGTTTTTTTTTTCTATCTTCAATGTCTTTTTCCTTTGCTGCCGCCCTCGCCGCCGCCATGGACCCCGTAGGAGTGCTGCCCCCCTCGAGGCTGCACTCGCTCCAGCTATGCTTGCGCCCCTGACATTGTGCCTATCAGATATATATGGACGTAGGGGTGGGCGTGGGCGTGGTAGGAGGAGAGGGTGCAGCGTCGAGGAACGGTGCTTTGGCGAGGTCCATGGTGGTGGCGACTTGGACATTGTGTAGTGCGTGGAAGCGAGGCGGCGAGCTCGGGAAGGAGAAGAGGAGGAAGACGAACCTCGAGTAGAGAAAAAAAAAAGCAAGAAAAAAAAGGAGAGAAAAGGAATAAGGGTATTTTGGTCAGTTTCTTGAAAATTCGGACCGAATATGCAAAAACGAAAAAGGTGGCCCACTTTTGTCAATACGCAAAACAAATAAATTTTTTATGCAATTGGCCATAAATATTAAATGCTAATAAAATAAATTCAAACCTCAAAATTTTGAGTTTTTCATCAACAAATCTTTCACAAAACTTAAAATTTTCAAAACAAGATTTAAAACAAGATTTAAAATCAAGATTTTAAAAAATAAAAATTACTGGGTATTTATACTATGCAATGGGCTAGGTGCTTTTAAAAAACAACCCCACTTAGTATAAACAGCTTCCATCAGAAGGAATCAGAGTGAACCGGGTCTTAAACTATGTACCTTTGATCCTGACTTCAGTTACCACACATACGGTATAGAATTTTTTGTCACGAGTCTATACATTAATGGACATGCACAGCACCTTGATTTTTCATAAGAGTTTCTATGGACAGCCCAATTTACATAGTCGCGGCCATATACGATACTCTTATATAGATGGTCTCTTTCAGGAATGTGTGCAGAGTTACATCTCGTGGAAATTACCATCTTGGATCCCTTTAAGAGCTATAAACTCAATCTCAACCATTACACGGAGTACTACTCACCATAGAAATGGGATTGGAGCTAAAGCTTTTCTATAAAACTGTAGAAAGTGCTCTTTAGCCAACTTGACAGCTTGTTTTTACTGCATTGAACCTTTTTTAAGGATCTTCTATTTCAAATGTTAGGTTCCTACTAAAGGAAGGCTTTTTATGGGCTAAGCCCCATCTCCCTCGATGATTTTGGGACCTTAGTCCTATTCAGGCCTTTAGTCAAGAAATCTGTAAGATTTTGTTCAAATCTTATAAAACTCAAAAAATAACACCATGAGAAGATAATCATCTAACATGCATTTGTCTTAACTTAAGATGTCAGCTAGCCTTAGAATTTACCTTTTTTTTTTTTTATATATAAAGATCAATTGTAGCTTGAGAGTTGCATCAAATAGAAATTGGTGGACTAGGAGAATGAATCAATGGAATCAATGACTAAGGGTTTTTAAGCCACTTGGCTTCAAGACAAGTCAAGAGCAACCAACTTGGCCTCCATTATACTTCCGACTATGATGGTCTATTTGGTGGATTGTCAAGAAATTGTACTACTAGCCATAAGTGGATTTGATATTCAAAGAATTAAAAATCTAATTAGCATCGATGTATCCCTCACTTGCAGCAAGATAGCCAACAAATCTTAGAGCATAAGAGAGTACCTTTAAGATAACGAAATACTCTCTCTAAAACTATCCAATGAATCATTCTAGGATTACTAGTATATCTACTAAATCTCGATATGGCATAGGCAATATTAGTTAGTCTTATTGGTTAGGTACATCAAAGAACCAATGATCTGGGGATATCTCTCCTGATTCACAAGATTACTAGTGTTCTTCACAAGTTGAACACTAGGATCAAATGAAGTAGAAACAGAAGAGCAATCAGAATACTTAAATTTATCAAGAACTATCTGGGTATAATGAGATTGGGTCAAAATAATAGAACCACATGATTTAATAATCTTCATTCCTAAAATCACACCTGCCTAAGGTCCTTCATATCAAAATGGTCTGATAAAAAGAACTTGGTTAATCAGATCAAGATCCTAGTAAAGATCATGATGTTATCAACATAGAGGCAAAGAAGGACATAATGATCATCAAATCTCTTGAAATAAAGACAGTTGTTAAAATCGTTGATCAAAAATTCATATGATGCTATAACACTGACGAATTTCTTGTGCCACTACTTAGATTCTTATTTTAGTTCATATAAAGCACGAACTAATTTACACACCTTATTTTCTTGACCAGATATAAATTTTTTTTCAAGTTTAGTCATATAGATTTTTTCTTCAAGATCGCCATGAAGAAAAGCGGTCTTGACATCCATCTTTGTTTCTTAATTTTCTCACAACCTCTTTTGTTTTCTTTTTCTATTCCAGAAAACATGAGCAGCCGAGCGAGCAGAACAATTTATGTAGGCAACCTCCCAGGTGATATCCGTGAGAGGGAGGTGGAAGATTTGTTTTACAAGGTTTGTCTTCGCTTATTCTTTTTTCAAATTTCCTTTTTATCCTACCAGAGCCTTTCAGGTGGTTTGTCTTTAATTATGCTGCACCCTGTTTTGTACTACTAATTTATATTCCAAATTTTATTATTCAGTGAGTTATTAATTTGTGGTGTTTTCTCTGAGCTTCTGTTTTCGCATCCCCTACCTGAATAATCTCAATTTTCTAACCAGGTCTCGCAACTTTATGTAGTATGTCAGTATGTGCCTGTACCTTCTCAAGCAACCTTCTAATTTTTTTCCTCAATTGATAACTCTGACAATTGTGTCATTCCGAATCCTATTTCTACTCTAATTCTCCTCAACATTCTTATCTAAAGCTTTATGTCATGGCTAGTAATAGTGTGTTCTTTTTGGATGCCCTGGTACTCTGTTTCACAGTATCTGCCAAGTTGTTTTTTTTGTTACCCTCTATAAACAGATTATATATTTTTATATTTTAATCTTCCTGGAACAATGATGTCCTTTTGAGATTGTAACTGCCCGCTGAGCCAAAGGTGCTACTATTGGGTGTGCATAATAGTAAGCCACCTACCACACAAAATTTTAGTTTTGTAGGCTCTTGTTCTACAGCAGATATGTATTGCAGATGTTTATTGCTGATATTGTTGATTCGTCTCTTATCTTTGCAGTATGGACCCATTGTGGATATTGATTTGAAGATCCCTCCGAGGCCTCCGGGTTATGCTTTTATTGAGGTAATATGTGGTGCTGTGTGTGATTTACTATTTATTGATCTTATTAGCATACATGCTTTCCTTTTTCTTGTTTTCTATATTGTAGCTGAGACATTAGTAATGAAGGTGCGCAGATTTTTAAAAATTCTTCTTTATTTCTCTTTTCTTTGCATCTTGCAGTTTGAAGATCCGTGTGATGCTGATGATGCTATTTGTGGTTGCAATGATTATAAATTTGACGGTTCCAGACTACGGGTATGTTCTTTCTTTTGCTATTCTCAGATACTTATAATTTTTTCGGTTAAGATGAACAGGTAGCTCAGGAGATACATTAATTTTTGATCCATTGTAATATGGTCCTTATCTTTGACTTAATTACCCTGAACTTAACCTAATTCCTAGCAATGTCATCCCTTGGGCGTATTTGTCATGCAAGAATCTTTGTTGTTCGTTAGGTTAAATGGACAGCTCCTACCGGACGTAAAGGTTTTGGATGAAAATGCACCAGGGATGAGTTGCAGAAAATTGGGTAAGTTCATGACCAACAGTTGAACTGAAAATTTGAAAGACTTAAATTGCAATATGTCAAATATTGACAGACAACCATACGACGTACTGTTGGTTGTTGGTCTATATTGTTCCTTTACATGTTACATATCTGATAGGTGGAACTCGCACATGGTGGAAGAAGCTACTCCTCGTCTTCTGACTACTATAGTAGGTATAGTAGTGGTGGCAGCCGTGGTAGTGTCTCTAGGCGCTCAGCGTATCGTGGTGAGTTCTAATGGAAGTTCTGTTGTTTTAATTTCTGCATCATATTTGTGAGCTTATGTCTAGGCTTTCTAATGTGTTTCAATGTGACAGTGCTGGTAACCGGCTTACCATCATCTGCTTCATGGCAAGACCTGAAGGTAGGGTGGGTCTTCTAAGAATGTTTTGGTTAATTTATTTACGTACTGTTAAAAGGGTTTCCTCTCTTTCCTTTATATATGTGTATATTCATAAATCGATTTGTGTGGAAAATGAGAAGTTTGAACCTGTATAAATTTAAACTTTGAAACCTTCAAATCACCCTACTGACAATTCTAGATTTTTTTTTTTGGTTTTCCTATTCAAGTTTATTCCGAAAGGGTCAAATTGTTTTTTCTCTAACATTTTGCCCGTATGGCTCTTTGAATTATTCACTCACTTGTGTATAGTGCTTTGAAGCAAGGATTTAAGTGCCGTGGCACGGGGTCGTGCCGAAAACTTGCCGGCACGGTACGGCACGGTGTGTGCCGAGCCGTGCCGATGAGTGCCGGTCACAAAAAATACATGCGTGCCGACACATAATGGCATGAAATATTTAATTTCTTTAGCAAATTTTTTTTTAATTGCTTATTATGTATCTTTATCAAATATTTTGAACTTTATTAAGAAAATTACTTAGTAATTTTAAGAAAAAAAGGTTTTGAACTGTGCCATCGGTACGGGAGCTGTATCGTGCCGGTATCTTGTTGGCACGGTACGGCACGGTAGATACGGTCCGTGCCGATGGATACTTAAATCCTTGCTTTGAAGTATACAACTTTTCATGCTTTTATATATATAACCTTGTAAAATTTCCTATTTAGTTGTAAACAGAACTATATGAGTTACACATAGTGAATTGATCAAAACATGTTTTTGTCATAAAAAGCCAAGTCTTAATTTTCCACTCAAAAAAAACTTCCCACCACTTGGAAACGATGTGGATGACGAACTCTCTCCCCTCCCTTTCTCTTTCCTCCCCCTGAAGGCCATAGTGAAGGGTTCTCAGGCGCGAGGCGACCACATAGCTATCGGGGAGAGGATCGACTTGCCCGAAAAGTCTTTGAGCTGCGGTCTAGCTACTTTGCTCCTCCCTCGTGACAAGGGAATGGAGATAGGAAGATATGGTGCTACAACAAGAAGATCTGTATTAGAGAGAGTTACTTTTCTCCCGGTGGCCTCGACACTATGCTGGAATCATGGTTTCGACAACTAAAAGGAAAGTTGCATGCAAATGAGTCACTCAGATCTCATCCATGCATTAAGGAATCTTTTGTTGACAAAGTTGGCAATCTTATAGGCATACCACAAAGCCCTCAGTATCTTTTTGTCAAGCAAACGAGGGAGACCCCTCTTCGTCCTGCGGGCGAATAGACTCCCCGTTCGCTCTACAATCTACAGAAGGAAGCCCAAAGGGGACTCTCTCTGACTTGAGGAATTTGAAGGAGAGCTTGTCATTGACTGAGGTGCCCTTGCAGAAGTCCTATAAAGAGGCCTTTCTTCAGCCTATTTTGTACCCTGGACGAACACCTTCTCACCCACCCCCAAGATGAGCTTTTCCCAATCCCTTCCTGCAGGGTCAGAGAACCCTGAAACTTTCTCCCCCGGTCTTTAGCAAGGCCTAGTTCGAGGGTAGATACTATAGATGTCTTGCGAAGGACCATTGAAGTCGTGAGTGTAGAGACCCCTTCAGGTGCTTAGCGTGCTACAGATCGGGTCATATTGCTCGGCATTATCGTCGCCGTCCAACCCTGCCTACATCGAAGATGAAGAAAGCGCTGGGTTTTTGCCTTCCCAGCATGGAAGTGTTCGTCCCCTACTCTGAAGGCATTCACACGCGGCAACAACGTCGGAATGCTGTGCTCGCCAACGTCATTAGACCGGCTAGGCTGGGCCATTTCCAGCAAGACACAATCACGATCGACCTCGCCAATCGATTCGAAGATTTTTCCTTGTTGCCCGCTATCGAGAGAAGGACTATGTACTTTTTCTTCCGCTGTGGGTGCGGTTGGGGGACCTTGTCAACTAGGACTACGTACTTTTTCTTTCCCTGTGGGTGCGGTTGGAGGACCTTGTCTGTGACACCCCCGGAATTTGGATTAGTCCTCTATATAAATGATATAATAGGACTAAATCTCTTAACCCGGCTATAGCATTTTGGATGGTAGCAAGATCCAAGAGGAACATGAGAGTTAAGCGTGCTAGAGCTAGAGTAGTTCTAGGATGGGTGACCCCCTGGGAAGTGGGGCGTCACAGTTGGTATCAGAGACATTCACCAGCCGGAAATGTGAGATGAGTCTCGGCTGAGCCAGGGTTATATAGCGGGTAGAGCGAGGCTCCCCGGCTAATGACCGTTGTGGGTGGAGTGCAGCTCCCCACAAGGTCGGCTAAGGCTAGCGAGACGAGTCTCACATCGCCTGGTGCTTGTGAGTGTGCTTGAGCCTGACGTGGACGTCAGGGCTTAAAGGGGGGAAGAATGTGACACCCCCGGAATTTGGATTAGTCCTCTATTTCTTCCCCCCTTTAAGCCCTGACGTCCACGTCAGGCTCAAGCACACTCACAAGCACCAGGCGATGTGAGACTCGTCTCGCTAGCCTTAGCCGACCTTGTGGGGAGCTGCACTCCACCCACAATGGTCATTAGCCGGGGAGCCTCGCTCTACCCGCTATATAACCCTGGCTCAGCCGAGACTCATCTCACATTTTCGGCTGGTGAATGTCTCTGATACCAACTGTGACGCCCCCGGAATTTGGATTAGTCCTCTATATAAATGATATAATAGGACTAAATCTCTTAACCCGGCTATAGCATTTTGGATGGTAGCAAGATCCAAGAGGAACATGAGAGTTAAGCGTGCTAGAGCTAGAGTAGTTCTAGGATGGGTGACCCCCTGGGAAGTGGGGCGTCACATTGTCAACTGGGAGTTCGTTAGACTCCCACATTGTGTAAACTAAGGTGCTTTATGTGGAACCTTTACGAAGGTGCTCCCTGATGGCAGATTATCTTTAAAGCCTGGATCAAGCTTGTAAACCCGGCCGTTCGAATGCTGGTCCAAGGCCAGAGTCGCTGCTCTTGTCAACGGCGCTACTTCTGGGTCGACGATTCCAGTCTTAACATGCATGATCTTGCTGGGTTTAGATGCCAAGAAAGGATGTCGTGGCACGGGATCGTGCCGAAAATTTGCCGGCACGGTACGGCATGTTGCGTGTCGAGCAAGGATTTAAGTATCCATCGGCACGGGCCGTATCTACCGTGCCGTACCGTGCCAACAAGATACCGGCACGATACAGCTCCCGTGCCGATGGCACAGTTCAAAACCCTTTTTTATTAAAATTACTATGTAATTTTCTTAATAAAGTTCAAAATATTTAATAAAGATACATAATAAGCAATTAAAAAATTTTGTTGCTAAAGAAATTAAATATTTCATGCCATTATGTATCGGCACGCATGTATTTTTTATAACCGGCACTCATCGGCACGGCTCGGCACGTGCCGTACTGTGCCGGCAAATTTTCAGCACGACCCCGTGCCGCGGCACTTAAATCCTTGGTGTCGAGCCGTGCCGATGAGTGTCGGTCACAAAAAATAAATGTGCTGACACATAATGGCATGAAATATTTATTTTCTTTTGCAACAAAATTTTCTAATTGCTTATTGTGTATCTTTATCAAATATTTTGAACTTTATTGAGAAAATTACTTAGTAATTTTTTTAAAAAAAAAGTTTTGAACTGTGTCATCGGCACGAGGGTTGTGTCGTGCCGATATCTTGTTGGTACGATACAGCACGGTGGATACAGCCCATGCCTATGGATACTTAAATCCTTGATGCCAAGTCGCTGTGGACGATCTCACTGATATCCTTGAAAACCTGCCAATCTCTATGAGAGACATTATTGTGATCGTCGCGGTTTGGATAGAGAGGATGGTTCCCTTCGGAGGCGATAACCACGGCTTCCCCTTTCGTCAGAAGTGATCCACACGAAGGAGGGGGGGGGGGACCAAATGGATCCCTTAGGGCGAAGGTTGGTGAGGAGAATAGCTAATCTCGATGGGGGCATGAGCGACAGCGACTCAAGAGAGGGTGAAGCATCTGGACAGAACGACTCATGGAATTCCTCGAAAATAATAGATCGTAGGTGCGTATTTTCTTATAGTGTGCAGGGCAACCGAACTCTCACCTGTCAGGAATGACGCAGAGCGGCCTGCTGCCGGAGTTGGCTTGGCGACTTGCTTGTGTCCGGCGGATCATGCCCTGCCCTCCAGTAGCTCGGCCGTCAAACTTCCTCGGAGCTCGGTAGAGGGGATCAAGAGAATCGTTGACAGCAGGGTCTTTGGGCTTGCACGTTAACGGCAAGGTTTTCGCCAACTGAGGCGAGTTGGGAAGGATTGCGGGGACCGAGGACTCACGGTTCAGGGCTCTCGGAGGCTACCTTGTTTTCCTCTCTACGCAGAAGGATAGACCTTGAGTTGGTCTCTGCACTGGAGGTGCTCCCTCATCTCGGGTTTGGAGAAGCTTCCTGCAGACGTGGTGGGTTACGCAAGCCACCTGACTTTTCCTATTTCGGATAGTCCTAGATACGTAGTAGAGAGATTGTCTGGGATGTGGGCCTTTCCCCCAAATGGGCCAACTCAAGGGCAAGTTGAAGTTAAGGGTCAAGGAAGAGTTGGCTATGACAGAAAACAACCAGACATGGGAGCTAGTGGAGAGGCCTGAAGACAGGAAGGTGATTGGAGTAAAATAGGTTTTCAGGACCAAACTCAATCCTGATGGCTCCGTGAATAAGCATAAGGCCAGGTTGGTGATGAAGGGATATGCACAGGTTTGAGGAGTTGATTTCTCAGAAACCTTTGCTCCTGTGGCAAGACTAGATATAATTAGAATGACTCTTGCTTTGGCAGCTCAACAAGGATGGAAGGTGTATTAATTAGATGTGAAATTTGCATTTTTGAACGAAGAGTTGCAAGAGGAGATTTATGTTGAGCAGCCAGAAGGCTTTGTCATCCCAGGTCAGGAGGAGAAAGTTTATTTGATGAAAAAGGCTCTCTATGGCTTGAGGCAAGCTCCCAGAGCATGGTACAGTAAGATGGATGAGCACTTGTTGGGCCTGGGTTTCAAGAAAAGCCTCAGTGAATCCACTCTATATGTCAAGAAGTTAGTATCTGACTTAGTGGTGGTATCTCTTTATGTGGATGATATGCTGGTGACAGGGAGTAATAGTTCTCAGATTACTGCATTTAAGCAAGAGATGATGAAGATGTTTGAAATGACTGATCTTGGTGAGATGTCGTATTTTTTGGGAATGGAGGTTAGGCAGACTCAGAATGAAGTTTTTATCTGTCAGAAGAAGTACTTGAAGGAGATCCTGAATAGATTCAGCATGGAGGAGTGTAAGAGCGTGAACACTCCAATGGGTCAGAAGGAAAAGCTTCAAAAGAATGATGGATCAGAACCTACAGATGAAAGAGTTTATAGAAGTTTAATTGGCTGTCTTATGTATCTCACTACAACTAGGCTAGACATCATGTTTCCTGTAAGTGTTTTGTCTAGATTTCTTAATTATGCGAGTGAGTTGCATATGGTAGCTGCAAAGAGGGTGTTGAGGTACTTGAAGGGTACTCTTTCATATGGGATTAAGTTCTGCAGAGTTCAGGAGTTTAAGTTGCAAGGGTATTCTGATAGTGATTGGGCAGGATCAATGGATGATATGAGGAGTACTTCAGGTTATTGCTTTACATTTGGGTCGGCATGTTTTTCTTGGTGTTCAAAGAAGCAGGAAATAGTGGCTCAATCAACTGCAGAAGCTGAGTTCATTGCAACTACTGCAGCTGTGAATCAAGCATTATGGTTGAAGAAGCTGATGGATGATCTGCATTTGGAGTAAGAAGAGGGCATAGAAGTATTTGTGGACAATCAAGCTACTCTGGCCATTTCACAAAATCTAGTATTTCATGGAAGAACAAAGCATTTTAAAGTCAGGTATTACTTCCTGAGAGAAGTGCAGAAGGCTGGAGAGGTGAAGCTGTTGCACTGTAGTTCAGAAGACCAAATTGGAGATATATTCACTAAGTCATTTTATGTTGGTCGATTTGAACTTCTCAGGGCAAAGCTAGGAGTCTGCAGCACTTGATCCAGGAGGAGAGTGTTGGTGTATCAAGGCTGCACTATCTTTTGCTTTTGTTTGTTTGCTGATGTCCTGGTTTCTAGGAGATAATATGTCGTTATTTTTACTTGGTTAGTCCTATCTTGTAGGAGTGTTTAGCTGCATCTTTTTTAGGCTGTCTATTAGTTTGTTGCTGATTTTGTGAACCAAGCAAGCTATTAGTTTGCGAGCAAGTTCCCTTTCAAAAAATAATAACACAGATTTTGCTTTCAATTGTCCTACGGTTAATTGGAAAACAACACAATTACATTCTTGGAAGTCATATCTTTACATATCATGCATATAATTGTACAAAATTACTTATTTGTATTCCTGTAACTCTTTTCCTTTTATATATACTAGTACTTTGTTCTTATTCTTTTTCTTTTTCTTTTCTGTTCTTTTCCCTCTAATGTCTCATCCTTTTCATACCTTATAAACACATGGTTTTGCTAATAGGATCACATGCGACGAGCTGGTGATGTTTGTTTTTCCGAAGTCTTTCGAGATGGGCGGGGTAAGCTTCTCTCTTTTTTTCCTTCATCCACTCTCGTGCTCTTTGTCGAGGTCCAACCTGTTAATTTATTGAGCTGCTTATCAATTTTTCTTGGCTAAAACTCTTTGGGTTTTTTTTTTTTATCTTCTGGTAAATCATATCCATTTCTAAAATTTAGCTCTCTCTTCATGAACTCTAATAATATATCTGCAGGCACTTCGGGCATTGTGGACTACACAAACTATGATGATATGAAGTATGCGGTAGGCCATTGCTCTGTTTCTCTGCTCTTTTTATATCTGTGACAATTGAATATTTCGTCCTCTTTTTACCATTTCATAAACATTCGTAATATCTGACAGATTTTCTGATGCTTCCATTCTTAACCTCTTGCAGATTAGGAAACTAGATGACTCTGAATTCAGGAATGCATTTTCTCGAGCATACATGAGGGTATTACTCTTTCATATCCTAGCCCCCTCGCTTTTTAATATCGGCTATATAAACTCGTTCTTGGTAACATAACGTAGTGACGCCTTTTTCTTGTGGTTGCATCGCTGAACACTGATACTCATCTTCTATTGCAGGTTAGGGAATACCGACGAAGCCCATCTAGGAGCCCTAGCCCTTCTTACTCGAGAAGTAGGAGCCCTAGCTACAGTAGCAGTTACGGCAGGAGCAGGAGCAGGAGCAGTAGCAGGAGTGAAAGGTTTGGTCCATAGCAAACAGTTATGCTTGTTCATTAACACTGAATCATTCATCAATTTCCTTACTTAATTGCTCAGGCCTCGGTCACGATCGGTTTCATCTCGCTCTCGTTGAGGACATAGAAAGCATCACTATCAGGGGTACGCTTTCTTATGTAGTGTTTGATGTTGTCCTTCATGCTGATCTGCTTGTATGCATGATTATTTTAAATTTAAAAATGCTTTACTGAAAGGGCATGTGGTAATTTGTTGATGAGTACCAAAAGATGTCTACGACCACATTGGTTATACGGACTTTCAAGTCATCTTCTTTTGTAACTGCCTTACAGGCGGAATGCATTTATTCTGGAAAATTGAAATCAGGAATGTGAGGATCGGGGTAAATCAAACTTATTTGGGTTGTTGAAGATTATGAGATATCTACAACCCTATTCGACTTTACTAAGGCCTAGTTTGGTATTGTGATTCCGAAAGCACTCTTTTTTATGTTTTTTAAGGCTCGAACAATTCGGAAGTGCTTCCAATCTTCGTTCCTCCAATGCTGTAAAAATCTGGTGGAAAACTTGCTTCTCTGGTGGTGGTTCCCACTGCAATTTTATAACATTGGAAAACTTTAAGTGTTTTTTATTTTTTTTGGGTCTCCGAAAGCATGAAAGCAAATACTTTTAGCCATCACAATTCCAAACTAGGCCTAAATCATTTTTTTAAGAACATGACTAGGATCAATGAGGTAACCGATAATGAATTTGGCTGTTGTTTCTCCAATTTCTTTTCAGATCTTGTTCAAGATCCAGATCTCCCAAACGTTCAGCGATTTCGAGTTCCTAGCTCAAGTAGTTGCTCTCTATAGGGAACACACATTTTATTCTGGTTGATTTTGAGGCTGTTGGAAATTTTTGTATGATTTATGTTATTCAGTAGGACTTACCATGTGTAAGCGTGTGGTTATCTTCGTATAAATAAGGTTTGTTGTACAAATGTTATGTAGCTGAGTTACACAGGTTTATTATCATCAGTACTTTGGAAAGTGTGCTTAGATTTTACATATGTTTGTAGCATTGAGCAGAATACTGGGATTTATTGTTAATTACTGTTGTAGTTCGTTTGCTGACCATTAATTTTTGCTGTTGATTGTGTTATTGAACCAAATACAATGATTGCACCAAATGGCTGAGAAATGTGCTGCATTTTACGTTAAGTATCGAGTCGAGTAATTCAATCTTGCATTACTGGATGTAAGGACAATGATATAAACCTGCTCATTAATTTTGCAACGGCAGTTCAGAAAACAAGATGAAAAATGATAAACCTGCTCATTATCTTGAGATACCTCATTGTTTAAGATGTGTGAAATCAACTCCAGTAAGGCTTAAGTGGTCAACAGTGCATGTGTATGAGCATGAACACTGTCTTTAAGTGCTGTGGTACATGATTAGTTTTTGAATTGTGATTCGTTGTAATTTCTGACTTGAACTACGAGGCTTGTGATATCTTAGTCCCCGAATTTTAAGTAGTTACAATTTTCTAGCTCTAACTACGAGACATGTGACATTTTAGTCCTCAAACTTTTTCGAGTTGTGATAATATTCTATTTGATGCTATATTATTTTCTTTATTAGTGATTCATCAATACTTCAAAAATAAATGGGGTTGTGAGACTTAATTGTAATAATTCAAAAAGTTGAGGACTAAAGTGTTACATGCATTATAGTTCGACTTAGAAATGGTAACTAATTAAAGTTCGATAACTAAAATATCACGCACCTCATAGTTCGATTGAGAAATTATAGTTAATTAAAGTTTAAGAACTACAGTGTCACATATCTCATAGTTTAAGGATCGAAAGTGTAATTTAGCTTTAAAAATACTTGTATATTGGTATATTATGGCATAAAAATATCAATCTTCTTGGGTAATAATGCATTCTAATTACTTATTATATATTTTTATTAATTATTTTATATTTTATTGAGATAATTATTTGTTAATTTTTTTTTAAAAGAGTTTTTTTGAGATGTTACTGCTAGTATGAAAATTATATTATGTCAATTTCTCGGCAGCACAATACAGCACAATAGACATAGTCTCGGCAGCATAATACAGCACAATAAACATAGTCGGGTTATTTACGAAATTAACAACCCTAACAATTTGTTTTTTTGTAAAAATAGATCTATACAAAAATTATTTGTAAAAATAAGGTTATTGGTGTGGAGGGTTAAATGCAGTGAACCATTCACCGCATTCTTGAAATGTGGTGAACCATTCAACGCTTTCTTGAAAAGCGGTGAATGGTTCACCGTATTTAAAGAATTTTTCATAGGCTTATAAAAACGGTGAACCATTCACTGCTTTTATAAGCCGTAATAAATAGCTTTCTATATACCTTAAAAGCGGTGAATGAGACGGTGAACCATTCACCGCTTTTAAAGACGATGAACCATTCACCGCTTTTAAAGGTGGAGAACTATTCACTGCATTTAAAAACGGTTCACCGTCTTTAAAAGCGGTGAATGGCGGTGAATGGTTCACCACTTTTAAGTAAACCACACAGAATGCACTTATATTTTATGAAAAAAAATCATCAATACATATTGAGAATTTTTCATACATTTCAAATACAACATTTGACTACAAATATATCAATCACATCCAATATATTGATCACAACAAGGAATATATCGATTACAATAATAAATATCAACAAATACATCAATCACAAAATTCACGACAAGAAATATATCAATCACAACATCAAATGCTCTGAATGTTCTCAACATCAATTATAACATGTTCAAATTATGAAAGAATGAATATAATAATATCAAAATTATATATACAAAATATAAAATAAATATCAAAATATCAAAATGTCCTAACAAAATCAACTACTCTCTACGCCCTCGCCACCGTCCATGTCCACCTCCGCCTCTACCTCCGCGTCCGCGCCGCCAACTCAGTGCTCGAATAGGCATATCATCCTCCATCTCAAGCTGTACATGCTCAATAGCATGTATCTGATCAATATGCTCGATGGAGATGCACTCGACAAATATATCCGTCCTCTGCGTGTTAACTACTGATGACTGCATCCTCTCCTGCGTCTCAGGTACAGGCTCAGTGGAAATATGATTGTGGCGTCGTCGCCTCCGTCGATATGTAATATCAACCAGACGAACCTCCGATGTGGATGGAACGTCTGATGGAGGCAGGGACGAAGCCATAGTAGGGCCCAAGGTGGCCATGGCCCCCCTCAATATTTTAATATTACTCAATAGTCCTTGATACTAATTTATTTTTTTTTCTCTTTTAGATAATAATGGCCCCCCTCAACTTTTTAATATTTATTTTTGTGCCAATATAAATTTTTTTATTTTTTATTTGTATACATTTTAAATAGATGAAAATATATTAGGAGTCTCGTACTTACAAGTTATTTGAAATACATATTTTAACTCCAAATTTTTTATTTCATATTTTTTAATTTCTAACTATTTTTGGTAAGCTATTTTATTTAACTAAATAAAATATTATACTAAATTTAATAGATCTTTTAGCTAAAGTTATTGATCTAATTGAATTACGGTTATATTTAGTAAAATTTTTAATTATTTGAATAAAATAATATAAATAAAATAATTAAATATTAAATATTTTTAAATTGAAAAAATTTAATATTTTTATATTAATTATTTAATTAATAATTTTTTTAAAAAAAATTGATGATGTACTAAAATTTTTATTTGAATATATTTTGGCCCCCCTCGTAATTAAATTCTGGCTTCGTCCCTGGATGGAGGGATCGGCGCAAATGAAATATCAAACTGATGTACCTCGGATGTAGATGGGACATCATATGAAGGTATCGACGTCGACTGGAAAGGGAATGATGCTGACTGGAAATCAAAATGAAGGACGTCTGATGTTGAGGGAACGTCTGAAGGATGAATCGGAACGGATGCGGATGGAAAATCATATGCAGGCGTGGAGGTGGAGTGAACATCATCCGGATGATAAAAATATGGAGGTGGCTCTGGATGCTCTGAATATCATGAGACTGCTAATGCGGGGAGTCTCTCTAACACGTTCTCGATGTCCTACCTTATATGTCCTAGAACGTCTATCATTCCAGACGACTCTGGAGGATCATCCATCAAATGTCCAAGACTCCTAACAGTATGACGTATAGTATCCACCTATATAAAAATACATATTTATATAAACGATATTTATATAAATGATATTTATATAAACGACTACTAATATATAAGAAAAAAAATAAATGATTTTACCAAAGTTAGCTCGTTATGCCCCCGCGGCAAAAAAGTGAGTGGAGGTTGTTGTACAAGACGAGAAATCCACCTCCTTGTGATTTTTCAGTACCACTGCATGTATAAGGAGGTGGCTCGTGCTGGATCTGGGTCGACGAAGGGACTCTGCTCTGCAATATTATCTAGACGATCAGCCTATCGTAGAATAAAAAAACATGAAAAGCTGCCCAATCCTCTCCCGATCTACCCTGCAATGTGATCCGCCGTATGGCCTCCACAGGTTTTGGTATATGCTGAACTAATCCAAACTGGCGGAAAACTCGATCAGGTAGATGTTGTGAGCATGTCAATCTAGTTAATTCAAATGGTCGACACGAAAGTTTCTCCCATCAAGAAGCACCTCATATATTACATCTTCGGTATTAACTTGAAATTTCTTTAGGTCGTACCGATGTACAACATATCCTCTAGCAATTATCATATATTGTCTAACTAGGGCCTCTTGTTTTTGTGCCAATATTGTAGAGTATGTCTTACATTTTCACGACACTTTAGAAAGTAACTATTCACTTTATAAAATGTAGCTGTCACAAATGTCGTAATAGGCAAACCACGTACACCTTTAAGCACTCCATTTAAACTCTCTGACCGATTTGTCGCTATTACCCCAAAATGCTGACCTCCATCGAATGCCTTCACCCAATATTCCCTTTCTCCTTGAAGCTCGTGCACCCACTATCAAGCTTCCGGATTTAGCTCTTTCAATTGATCCTTTTGCTCATAATATTCTCTTGCGGTTGCAGCACATCCTATGCCCGTATAAAATTTATTGACCAAATTTTTATTTTTAAACCCCGCTTTTTTCATGTTAGCTTTCAAATGGCGGAGGCACCAACGGTGAGTATGACCGTCAGTTATCGAAAACTCCTCAGCAACAATCTCTTTTAACCCAGGAAAGCGGTCTGAAATCATACAAATAGATCGATCACATGTCACAAAGAACTTTAAATGTCGTAAAAACCAACGCCAGCTAGCCGCATTCTCTCCCTCACATATAGCAAAAGCCAACAGGTATAACTCATTATTTGCATCTACACCCGTTGCAATCAATGCATGCCGCTGATACTTTCCATATATATAAATTTCATCAATGCTCAACAATTGTAAGAAACAAGAGAACCCGTTAATTGACGTCCCAAACACCCAAAATAAGCGTCCAAACTGCCTAACCCTATCCGACAGGGTTCTAGTATCGAGACGCCATTTAGTTCCCAGGTTCGCGCGCTGCAGCACGGATAAAAAGCGACCAACATCGGTGTATAATTCCTCCCAACCACCATAAATGATCTGCAATGCTTCATTTCTAGCCTGCCACGCCTTCGAATATGGCATGCCCATGTGTAATTCAGTACGCACTTTTTCTTGTATTTCCGTCGGCGTCAAAGAAAGTTTGACTCTCAATAATGGAAGAATATGTGTACATATAAGAGATGAAGTACAATTTCGATGTGCAGTGTTAAGCACCGGAAGTAAAAAAATATGTTGCCCAGCATATGTTTTGACTAAAATAACTCGCATCCTTTGGTATCGAAGCATATAATCTCCAAGGACACGAGTTGACCATGTATCTCACTGTATAAGCCTTTGTGGTCGACTTTAACACTTTCATTTACACGTCGTGAGAAATATGTCATTCCTCAAGAGTATGCAATAAACTTAATTTATCACGGGACACCCGCCCAACTCATGATCCATCAATAGTAGGAGGGGATTCTTCAATTTGCGCACGATCGAATTCAGTGCGACCGATCTCATAATAGTCCATCCATTTAGCATCTTCTACAGAACTGCTCTGGATGATCTATGAACTCCACACCTTCATCTGGATCATCTACATATTCATTATTGGCAGTTGGATCAGCGATATCAGTATATATGATAACTGCAAAGACCCTCAGTCCGCCGTCATGATCCGCATCATAGCAGTGAACTTGCGCTACGGCATCATCATCCTCATGATTAGTATTATTTTGTTCTTCAACTACTTCTTGTTGCACCTCTGTCTGATTTTGTATCCCGTCAAACTTAATTTCCGCATGATAGGATCTAAAGTCATGTACATCTTCCAACGGATAAGATCCAAAGTCATGCACATCGTGAGAAGACGGATTTCTGTATTTATTTTTCATTATTAATCACTACCTAATGATATACAAAAAATATATGATAAAAATAATTATAATGTATTCTAACCCGTATTCGTATGTATTGTTTTGTTGTCCACCAAGTGGAGCGTGCGATCTGGATGTCGTGGCACGGTCACTAGTACGTGGGAGGGGCGGAGGACCGACAACTACATTCGGAACTCCATACTCTCTGCAATTGAATAGTGAATCAATCTAAACATTTGTTATAACTAAATAATTATATAAATCCGCAATTTATAATACTAACCTAGATATATTTGCTCCACCTCCGATGTCATCACGAAATAGTTCTCTTTCAGCTATAGAAGATAATACATCCACGTCTAATTCACTGTTTAACCTTCTTGAAAAATAACCTTGAGATGCAATCATCTGCTTCTCAATGTAGATTATCAAATATGAACAGTTCCGAGATAATGCCATCATACCACACAACGAATCATCGCCCGTAATTTCGATCACATCGTATTGATTTTCTCCCATTGGGTTGTCTGCGATCTTGAATGACTCATCTTGCACGGTTCATCTTTTCGGGTTCCCGTGGAATAGTATTCACGATTCAGATGAATATTTATATGTGGGTACCCATCAGGTATTGCGGATCCATGACTTCTAATAGACGTAAGCATCTATTGTTAATTACCCCCGTGAAATTAGGGCACCTTCGATTAAGCGACCTTTGTGAGAATGATAGAATAAATCGTATCCTAATGGTTGACCGAATCCTAAGTATATGTGTTAGGATTCAGTTGAATTCGAAATTAACTAGATCCCGAGTATATGTATCGAGAACTAGTCGATATTAAACTCTAAGTATATGTGTTAGAGTTTAATTGGGTTTAATTGGCTCTAAGTATATATTTTAGAATCCAATTATATTTGGTTCCACATTTGGCGTATGTTCTAAAGTGAAGATATGACCAAACCCCATGTACATGTATTGAGGTGAGTCGGATTTGATGCTACTCGAAAGTAGAAAGTGACTAAGTCCTGATTATATGTATCAGGATTGACCAAGTTTGATATAATTTTTCACTTTAGTTATATGTACTAAAGTGAGAATTTTACTAAACCCTGAGTATATGTATTAGAATTTATCAAATTTGATTCAACTTTCACTCTAACTATATGTGCTAGAGCAAGAGGTTGACTAACCCTTAAGTATATATATTAGGATTAGTCGTGTTGATTTGATTTCCATTCTAAATATATGTGCTAGAGCAAAAGGTTGACTAGACCCTAAGTATATGTATTAGGATTAGTCGGGTTGATTTGAATGAACTCTATATATTAGAGCTCGATTGAATTTGATTTGACTAAATTCTAAGTGTATGATTTAGAATCTAGTCGGTTTAGATATAGTTTTGCCTTAATTATATGTGTTAAGGCGATGAGATTGAACTGAATCTTGGGCTTTATTTATGGATTAAATGAGTTTTGGATTTCATTTATAGATAGGAATGGGTTATGAGTTTTATGTGCGGACTAAATAACTTTTATTTGTGGACTAAATGGGTTTTGTTTGTGGATTTTGGATTTCATTTGCATGCGGACTGGATTTGAAGCCCGTATGTGGTTCTGGACTTATTTATATGTGGATTGAATTCAAGGCCTGTATGTGGACTGTGTCTGTATTTATATGTAGACTGAATTCGGGGCCTGTATATGGACTGAATTCTGGGCCCGTATGTGGACTGGACCTATATTATATGTAGACAGAATTCGGGGCCCGTATGTGGACTGTACCTTATTTTTTAAATGACTGAATTTGGAGCCCATATATCAGCTGGATCTTATTTTCTTATGGGTAAATTTGAGGCCCGTATATGGATTGTGTCTTATTTTCCAAATGACTAAACTCATTTATTAGGTCCTTTTGAATTGGACTTAGGCTCCAAATTGATTAGGCCTCATTTGAATTTTGTTTGGAATTGATTCCGGATCCGAAGAAATTCTTTTTATTTCGATTTGGAGTCCGAAAAATTCTCTTTTATTTTGATTTGGGGTTTGAAAAGATCTCCTTATCTTATTTTGATTTGGGGTCCGAAGAAAATCCCCTTTATCTTAATTTGGAGTCCGAAAAAATCTTCCTTATCTTAATTTGGGGTCCAAAGAAATCTCTGTTGTTTTATTTTGATTTGGTGTCCGAAGAAAATTTCTTTTATCTTAATTTGATTTGGGTCCGAAAAAAATTCTCTTTATCTTAATTTGGGATCTGAAGAAATTCCCTTTATCTTAATTTGGGATCCGAATTAAGATAAAGGGGTCCGAAGAAAATACTCTTTATCTTAATTTGGGATCCGAATAAATCCCCTTTATCTTAATTTGGGGTCCGAAAAAATGTTCGTTATTTTATTTTGATTTGGAATCCAAAGAAAATCCCCTTTATCTTAATTTGATTTGGGGTCCGAAAAAAATTCTTTTTTTAAATAATTTGGGATCCGAAGAAAATTCTTTTTTTAAAATAATTTGGGGTCCGAAGAAATTCACTTTTTAAAATAATTTGTAGTCCGAAAAAAATCCCTTTGTAAAATAATTTGGTGTCCGAAAAAATCTTCTTTTTTAAAATAATTTGGGGTCCGAAGAAATCCCCGTTATTTTCAAATAAATTGGTGTCCAAAAAAATTCCCTTTTTTAAAATAATCTGGGATCCGAAGAAATCCCCTTGTAACTGAACCTAAATCCTGATCTCCGAAAAAATCACCCGAATTTGAAATTGGTGTCCAAAAAAATTCCCTTTTTTAAAATAATCTGGGATCCGAAGAAATCCCCTTGTAACTGAACCTAAATCCTGATCTCCGAAAAAATCACCCGAATCGGCTTGGGTCAAAACGAACAAACCTTTTTTTTCCTTTTTTTTTTTTTATTATTTGCGGTGGTTCATTGATCAATAATTTCGAATGGGGTGGAGATGTCTAAATCCCCTCTTCCATCGAAGACATTAATATGGGACGGCGGAGTGATGAAGACGATCGCGGGACAATTACGGCGATGTACGATGTAAACCACCTATTCCATTGATTGACGACTTCGAATAGGGTGGGGAGGTCCAAATAAACGGAGGATCATTTATCCTCCTCCCCTCTTCCATCGAATATGTCAATATGAGATTGGGTGGTAGCGACGAGGCTGACAAGGTAGCGGCGAGGATGACGAGGATGGCAATGTCGACGGGGATGGCGATGACGACGAACAAAGGAAAAGATTTTATTTTTTTTTATTTTTTTTTTAAGATTTTTTTTTTTTATTATTATTATTATTTTTTTTTTACCTGAGATCGGAGATGAGAATTGAGAGGATAGGATCGTAGATGATGAGAGGGTGGGACAATTGGAGATGTGGAAATTGAAGATGTACGATGTGTGATGGAATCAGAAAGATTATCTTCTTCTAAAAAATCTATTATTTATAGTAGGAGATTGGTTGGTGTAATGAGCAGGAGAGGGATTGGCAAGTGGTGGTAGTTGCGGGATTGTGGGATTTGTTAAGGGAATGCTATTGTCGCGTGGGTTTTGTTGAGGGATTGTTGAGGGATCGTGGGTTTGAAGGAATGTTGTGCGTGCATTTTGTTGAGTGAATATGGGATTATTAGTTATGGTTACGTTTAAACTTCAAAATTGAATAGGGGTTCAAATTTCGAAGTTGAATAGAATTAACGAACGAGGAACGAGGGAATTTGATCGAATTCAAAACTCAATTTCAAATAAGTGGGATATGGGTGGAGTTCAAGAGATATTTTGATATTTGGTTGAAAATTTGAATTTCGAATGAATGAAATATGAGTTTGGATAGGCGGTTGGAAGATATTTTAGAATTTAGTTGAAAATTTAAAATTCAAAATTCAACTTGAATATAATTTTTGAAATTGAATCTTGAAACAAGAAGTTGACTAAGCCGACTGGGCACAAAAAAATAAGATCCGACTTATTTGGTAGACTCAAAAAATTTGACGGGCTTTCATGAAGCCCACAAGTTTATGTTTACAAATGGCCTATTAAGGGAGCTTGAATTTGCAATAAAATTTGTGGGGTCCAAATTATGTATATGTTAAAAAATTTTGGGCTAGCCTATTAGAAATGTATAGACTATAATTTATCATGAACTCATTAAATTGGACAAATCAATAAATTGGACAAATCAATATTACGGACCAACCGTAATCTTTCCCCTATTATTTGTTTATTATAATTTTTCTTTACCCCAACATAGGTATCAAACTTTAATACTTAGACGATACTCATCTTTTCTTATATCGGTAATTCTATATATTTTTCTTTCGAAATTCCTAAATGTAATGTTCATTGGGATGCCACTTAATTTTTATGACCTCCAATATACTTAGAGATGTCAACGGTCGGATTCGGGGCGGATTTTCAAAAATTCGAACCTGAACCCGAACCCGACTAACAAACCTGAATCCAAATCCGAATTCGACGGATTTTAAAAATCCATATTCAAATCCGAACCCGACCAAAAATTCAAAACCCGAATCCGAACCGAACCGGAAAATCTAAACCTGAAACAATTTTTTTTTTTCTTTTTACAATATTTTAAAATATATTACAATAAATCTAAATTTTTAAAATATAAATTTAAATATAATGTCAAATATTTATATATACATATATTATATAACGTAAAATTAATTCGGATTTGGGTCGAGTTCGGGTTCGGGTCGGGTCGGGTCGGGTACAGTCAAAATCCATATCCAAATCCGTCGAATTTTTATTTTTTATAACCATATCCGAATCCATATCTGTTTAACATCGGGTAAATCCATTCCGTTCGGAATCGAGTTCGGATAAAATTTTGGATATCCGTATCTATTGACATCCCTAAATATACTGTGCATTATAATCTTGCGTAACAAATTGTTCATTCCAGTGAACACTAATAGCCATATAATTATGAACCATCCTAATTTTAAAAATATATATAATACTAACAAAATAAATACAAATAAAATTAATATCATACGATAATCTCGATCTAATTTTGCAAATTCTTTTTTGATCGAATTAGACATTCTCTACGTTTTACTTTATTAAATTCGGTATATTCTACATTTTTTTCGAAATTAAATCCTATAATCGAAATTACAATACAAATTATTCATCATTCACTATTCTTCATTTGTCATGCATTATTTATGTAAATAATGAGATTAGATAATTTAAATAATTTATATAAATAATAAGATTAAATAATTTAAATAATTCAGCATCCTTCATATTTTTTTCAAAATTAAATCCTAAAATCGAAATTACAACTTAAACCCTAAAAACGATACTAAACTCTAATATAAAATTATTTATAATTTAAATAATCTTATATAATAATTTAAATTATTCATTATATAATATTTTTTAAAATAATTTAAATAATAAGATTAAATAATTTAAATAATTTATATACATAATAAAATTAAACTACTCAATAATAATAATAAAAGAGAGAACGAATCTGAATAATTAGAGAGAGTGATCTTGAATGGGAGGTAGAGAGAGTGATCTCGAGCTGGAAATGCGGGATGGGAGGGAAAGTGAGGTTCCGCCAGGAGGGAGAGAGAGAGGTGGGGCAGGTGTGTAGTGCGAGGGAGAGAGAGAGAGAGGGTGTTGGGGTAGCTTTGGGTGCTGCTTCCAGTAGAAATAGAGAGAGAGAGAGAGAGAGAGAGAGAGTCTGCGTGAGTGGGAGAAATAAAAAGAGCGCAGAAAGAAGAAGAATAAGAAAGGGACGGCTCACATGGGACTTAATATAGGGTTTAAAAGCGGGGAATCTTTTTTTTTTTTAGAATTTCGCAAAATGTAAACCTTCTAATACGTGAATGATTCATCTTATTTACAAATAATAAATCATTCATCGCTTACGTTTATTTTTATAAAAAAAAAAATTCAGAAAATTATTTTTAAAATAATAAAATTTTATAAAATTATTTATAAAAAGGATTCGACAGTCTGTACCGATGGGCACAAGGTACGACTGGCACGATCTATACCAATGAGCACATCACAGATCGCAACCACCAAATATATGAAATTCACATTACCATTAACCTCTCAATGCATCAGCTGATAATAGCAGTTTGAAAAGAAAAGAAAAGAAAAGAAAAGAGTTTAAAGCAAAAATTGTTTTAGCTTTGCTCAGTTAATCCTCAAAGTCTGTTGCAAGTAACAGTTATTCCTTTCTTTATACAATTTTGTACCAGAGCCTTCTGACTAAAAAAGGAGAGAGCTGGAAGTTCACATAAAAGACTGCATGCGAGGATGACGTATCGACTGATGATTATATGAGCTCTCCGAACGACTTCGTGAGGATGACGACCTGTCGAGGCCGTTCTGTTGCCTAAATACGGTTCCGCGGTGGGAAACCGTCATGGGATCAGATGGAGTCCGACTTGTCTCACGATCAATCGGCATCAACGGGTACGGTGTGAAGTGATCTCCCTCCCAAGTGTAGAACTCGCTCCCTCTGAGACCCTCGGATTCTAGGGCACGTGGGCGTGATGAATCAGTCGGCGGGAACAGGCGAAAGGGAATGAACTCTCCAAAAGGCGGCGGCGGTGGAGGAAGCGGTGGCGGCGGCGGCGGCAATGGGCCTATTGAAGGCAAAAACAACGATCCTCCTGATAAACGTATATTAATGTTGAAGATGTTCGACTGGTGCTGATAGCTTTCGTTGATATTTCCGCGGGACCTTGCGTATTGGTGAACCGATGGAGTGGTGGTGGCCACTGTAGATCTGGGTCTAGTAGTAGGTACCCGAGGAAAACGAAAAAGAAAAAAACATATTATGTTCCATAAATACTATTTAAAACAAAGAGACTTTACTGAACTGTAACAGATTTCAAAATGATTATCTAAACTTCAAAAATTTTGATTTCATGAAATTTTAACTCGACAGAATATTCCATGCATTCGTAAATACTTTATTACATGATGAATCATCCTATACATTTTTTTCTGATGGGAAAAGTTAATTCCAGCAGAACTCGCAGGTGTTTTCTGAAATAAGTGAAAGGTTTGGGCAATGAAGTGGGAACTTTCAAAGCTCAAGTATCTATTGAAAATATTTGTTATAGTTCACGAAAATTCTTATAGTTTTTTTTTTGGGGGGGGGTCTAATTTAGAACCTTAAACATAGCAGTAGTATAATAATGCAATTAAATAAATGCAAGAATAAAGCAACTAAATATTGTAGCATCAAAAACGAAGACCATGGCATTACACTAGAAGGCTAAAAGACCTACACTCTAGCTTGCTAGCATGGAGAGTTAAATCTGGTAATAGTCGCACCAAGGACATTGTGCCGGATTTCCTCTAATTTTTTTTTTTACGATAAATCTGTTTTAGTGATGAAATGTTTTTTCTACATGGAATTTTGTACCCAATTGATAGAATTGCTTTGCAATATCAAGAAATTTCTCAAAAGAATATACGGCTTTAATCAAGGATTAAAGTAAGGCACCAAACTTCCAGAAAATTAACCTTAGTTTCAGTCAAAAAACATGATGATAAATGCTCTTCCAATGACACAGGAGGAAATCAATATCAGGTAAAGACTCTACTCATATGATGAGAAGTAATTTTCAAAAGCCTTGAGGCATGTCAATCAGCTAGGCCAAACTTAGAAAGATTGCGGAGTTTCAATTTTGTGTATTTCATTGGTAGATAATAGAATGAGTACCAGTAAGCACCTAACAATGAGATCGTAGGAGCCGAAAATGCACAAGGAGAAATAGAATTTGTCATGCAATGCAAGAAAAGTTAGCATTTGCCACTTAGAAAATTAGAACTTACCCATTACTAAAATATCCTGGATGGACAAAAGGTGCAGGCCTTGCAAGATCATCTGAACCAAACCTCCTGCCGCTGATCGTTTCTGAATATACAGCTATTCAGATTGATAAGTTTTCAGCATTTATTTTTAATGTTCTAGAATTTGAGAAAATGAATGAGAAATGCATTCCGAACCATTATAATGGAAATCACTTGGATATACATCTGCTGCTCTGGGCATGTGAGTCCACTGATTGAAATGTGCAGGACCATCTCTTTCAGAATTGTGATGGGAATTTGATGATGACATGGCTGTTGATGATGATGGTTGGAGAATGTAAGTCTCATATGGGCATGGATGATCTGTTGCTCCTGATGTTGCTACGTGTTCATGAACTGCAGTGATAAAACTTCCAATTTGTTACTACTAAAACAGTTGATTGCTGAATTAAAAGATTAATTATTAGCAATCCGAATGTCAACTTACTAACTGGTAGGGGTGATTCCCATTCCCATTCACTGCTCCTAGTCCAAGAAAAAAGGAATGTAATAACTAAGTATAATAGAAGTGAAAAATAAGCCACGAGAGAGAATTTAAAAATGCCAGAATAGTCTTATTAAAATGACATTTTAATGAGGAGCAATAGAAGGTTTTGTGCAATGTAGCAAATGATACCATGAGGAAAAAGAAGTTTGTAGAACCCTTTGTTGAATATCAAGTGCAGAACAACTGCCTCACAATAAAGAACCATTTATAAAGAATATTCATGCGGCAAATAAAACCACCTTTCCAACGAAAGAACAACTCAAGTGAGTGCTAATGACTATAGTAAGAAGTAATAATGAGAGGAATTTCAAAAAAAAAAAAAAAAAAAAAAAGAAGAAAGAAAAAGAAAGAGAGAGAGAGAGTTCCCTCTTACAGAACAGTCAGAAATAGTCAATATTTCATGCCTGAACATATTTGTTTGCAACAAAGCCTTAGTATAAAAGAACTTCGAAACGTAGAAGGAAAGCCAAAAACAAAATTATGCTGACAAAAGAGGGTCATTCTAGATGTTTGTCAACCATGCCCCAAGAAAAGCAAAATAACTGAAACCTAGAAGAACATTTAACTAAAGATAACTTAGAACGAAATTAGAGATGGAATTGGAATTTACTCAAACACTGGCGGAGCCTGGCCTACTCTACCTGGATGAACCCAGTGAAATGGCTGCAAAAACAGTGAAAGATGTAAGATTATTTGTTCATGTCATATGAAAAAGATTTACCGCGTGCATATAGCTGTCAAACTGGGGGTAAAAAGAAATACAATCACGTCTCACAAGAATCATCAAGGCAAGTTCAGCCCATTGCACATTTTAGTTATCAGAAACGAAGCTACACTGTCAATGCAAACTCAAACGCATTTAGTAGAACATGAAATTGCAGTGTTGTCAGTATGAAGGTCAGAATCTACAAGATGGGTAGTCATAGATTGGTCCATTGTGGAGATAAACCTTCAGTAAGCTGCAAGCTTTCGAAATGCTACTCCTTTTATTTTCTGTTTTCACTCAAGCGCATATGATATTAATTAAAAAAAAAACACATATGACACACACATTATTAACAACCAACTTATTGGTCTTTAAGTAGTATCCCGCCTTTAAAATTGAGACAGGAATCAGCCTCATATAATTTCTTTTCAACACAGCCGTAAAATGGGAACATTCATCTCATATTTGATTCCTGCTATGTTACCCTAAGTTTCTTTTTTCTAACTACTCCCAGGTTCTTTAAATGAGCGCACACAGATTCCTAGATTGAAACACTAGATTTTAGTCGAAGTTCCATGATTCATTGGGCAACTGTGGCTAGATTACAAAGCATGAAATATATCTACCATCTATAACACTTCAATCTGATAAAACTCAAGGAGAATTTTCAGCAGTGAAGTTCCAGTGGTTTATCTTTGCTCTTCGAATTAGCAAGAAGTTTTAACAGTTTTCCTTGAAGTGGATAATCAAGAATTTTGAGAATTCCACATAGGCCTTGCATTTTGAGGTTCTTCTGGCAATGTGCTGCCCTCCAAAACAAAACAAAACAAAAAAATCCGACAAAGGTGTCTCGAACAACCTATTGCTCCGTCTTGCAATAGCTACTAAGGGAAGTTTGTTGAAAAAAGTGTCATGGTTTATTTAAAAAACAATACACAAGAAACACTTTCTGTTAAGCCCCAGCAAAGCCGAGAAAGCTTAATTTCAAGAAATGCGACAAATTCGGAAGGAAAAGTGGAACCTTGAGGAAACAGAAAGCAAGAGAAAACAAAATGAATACAAATGAAAACTTCCTACTTTTGTGTCCAACAATAAGGTGAATTTTCCTAAATTGGCAGATTTTTTACCATATTGTGCCATTTTAGATTAAATGTTACATTCAACAAGAAGAGAAACAAGTAACAGAACATAAATAAATATAGACCACAGAACATTACATTAAAAATAACATATCTAAAGCAATTTCAATGTTGCTAGAGCACAAATTTATAAGAATTATTATAAGAAGCACAGATAAGGTTAGGCACTGTACTATTTCTGAGTAACCAGGTTCATATAGGTCTTCATCATTCGCCCATTCGTCAATGTTAACATCTGGCGGCGGGCGATAGCCATTTGCAAAACGCCAATTACCTTTCTCAATTTTTCGACAATTAGGGCATTGCATCAAACCTTTAGCATTAAATGCCGAACCTATGCAATCTGAGAAAGATGTTAAAATTCATGAGTAACAAATGAATACTCGTTGATTTGAAAGATTCTTAAATATTGAGATGCTAAGTACCATGATACCCAACTTTAACCACAGGCACAAGAATGGCAACAACAAAAAAACAGAGCATACAACATTCATAGAGGAGCTAGTATGATGCTGACAGTTTTATATAAGATCATTTTAAAGCTGTGAAAGACTGACAAGGGATAAACCTCCTGAAAAGCAAAAAATACTAAAAAGTATGAGAAAAGCTCAAATCCTTCACTAGATCATACTATTCCACCAGCCACCCACTAAACCTTAGGGGACCACTATCATCCTAACCGCACATCCCTTCATTCAAGGGTCAAAAACCTAATAGCACTAATGACTAGGTGCTATTAATAGTATAGTAGCATAGTTCTCTATATATCAAGGATTTTAAGTATCCATCAGCACGGGCCGTATCCACCATGCTGTATCGTGCCAACAAGATACCGGCACGATACAGCCCCCGTGCCGATGGCACAACTCAAAATCCTTTTTTCTTTAAATTACTAAGTAATTTTCTCAATAAAGTTTAAAATATTTGATAAAAATACATAATAAGCAATTAGAAAATTTTGTTGCTAAAGAAAATAAATATTTCATGCCATTATGTGTCGGCACATATATATTTTTTGTGACCGGCACTCATCGGCACGGTCCGGTACGCACCGTGCCGTATCGTGCCGGCAAGTTTTCAGCACGACCCCATGCCACGGTACTTAAATCCTTGCTATATATGTGTGTGTGTGTGTGTGTGTGCGCGCGCGCGCGCGCGTACCACAATGTAAGAATCATGAATATATATGTCTATATGTATATATATGTATATCACAATGTAAGAATCACGTATATATATATATATATATATATATATATATAGTAGAGCTTATATACTTTTAAAAGCACAAGCAAAATTATGCTTGTGAATTTTTTACCATTAGATTTGCATTGAGATTTGTGCATTTGTACTTTCTCTTTCTCTCTTTAGTTGACTTTACAATTGCACAAATCTCAATGCAAATCCAATGGTAAAAAATTCACAAGCATAATTTGGCTTGTGCTTTTGAAAGTATATAAGCTCTACTCTCTCTCTCTCTCTCTCTCTCTCTCTCTCTCTCTCTCTCTATATATATATATATAGGGTTCGGCTACTACAATCTTATGAGTAAAATCCTTTCGTACTCATCAGTTTTTATCCCTTGGATGAAGGAATGTGCGGTTTGGATTATAGTAGTTCCTAGGATTTATACTATTTCACCAACAACCTAGTAAACCTTCCTAACCGTACATTCCTTCTCTTCTCCCAAGTTGCTTCCTTTAACATGTTCTTGAGTCCCTGGTCTGTTTCTCGCCTCACCAAACACTGACCTGAGGTATTTTCAAGTCGTGCCCCCAGTCCCTTATCTTCTCTGGCTAGCGGCATGGATGACGACATCTATTGGGGCAAGGGTTCACTCTTGGGACCACCGGAAAGCCGCAACCTGCGCACTGCCTGTCTTGTTTGCTCTGAGGTCTGGTACAGCCAATAGTGATTAAACGTGAGATTTTGATTTCTTCTCAGAGTCTTGATAGGATGCTTATAGGTTAATAATTCTGGGTATTTTTGCTCGCTTTTCTCAAAAACTCTCTCACTTCTTTTTTTATCAGAGTACTTCACTCCCTGCTGTGTTGTAATCATCTGCTCCTTAAGGTTACACCTGGCCTGCTCTCTGTGCTTGCACCAGCTTGAAATCGAGTCCACCCTAATGTTCTCAAAAGGGATTGAGACATACGTCGGAGGGAAAAAACCATACACAGTTTGGGAAAAACTCACTTGTGTTGAAGTGTGGGCATTGGTGTCTCGTACCACTCTTCTGCATTGGACCACCATGTGTAATTCTGTTTGGGCTTTTTTTCCCCTTTATACCATAAGCCAATATCACAATCTTGCACTAATTGTCGCATTCCTGAAGTATGAAGTGTAACAACCAATTTTCCGTTAGATTCCATCAGCTTGGCTTGTTTGTAGCCCAATGATAGTGAACAGGGGTGAGGCATTTCGAGTATTGTCCCTAGCTCCTTATATCTATTCACAAAGAAGCACACAATTCCAGCTTTTACCAGACTTGAGTTTTGGATTAGCTTTTGGACTCTTTAAGTTCTCAAATCTTGTGTGATTATTTTCCATTGGCCCTTTGTGTTTTTACGTGCAGGAGCCTTCAAGGTCATCAATTAAGCCTATAATATTAAACCTCTTCCACCTATCTGCAACAATTTCTTTCCAAGGGGGTTTGTCTTTATAGTTAATGATCTCTTGCATTTCTGTCTTTACTACTTTAGCTGATTGCTGCGTTGACATACCTAACAGTTGTTGTTGAGGTTTTGGGTTGATGCCAATGTGTTGTTCGCAATTTATGAGCCATCTCCTTGGATCCTCTTCCTTGCATAATGGGAACTCTTTGCTACCTGTGAGATTTAGTAGAGTGAAGTTATCCCCTGATTTAGTGTACGCTGAATTTCCACTCTCTATGCTGGGTATCATCACCATGTGGGAAGTCTGGAGTGGAGGTGGTTGATATGCCAACGAACCCAGCAACTTCTCCGGCTTGCTAATTTTCTCCCTCAACACCATCTCAGGTCTTCTATAAATCTCCATCTGTAGATAATCATGACGCTCTTGCTCTAATTCTCCACCTTCATTTGCCGGCTCAATTTCATCAACTTTATCAACCTCTATATGGGATTGTATAGCATGCAGGGAACTATTCTTGCACCGATGCTCTGTAACATACTTCTCTCTACATTCATTATACAGTCCTTGCATCTTCTTTTTCTCATTTGTTGTACCCCTTTCTACAAAATTATCATTAATACCCTCTTTAGAACTGTGAGCTGTATTTTCGGCGGCTTATGGGGTATTTCCTACTCGGTTGTAGTAGTGTGAGCATCTGGGGCAATGTGGGTAGGCCCTGATAGAGGTGGCTGTGTTGTGATCAGCTTCAGTAGCTCCTCTCGCTTGCTAGCACTGTCCCTTCGCTTCATATCATGCTTCTTGTTGGTCTCAATATGTAGATTCGTTTGATGCTTTTGCTCTACATCCTTCACTGTAGAATTTTCGAGCCATGCTTTTGGATTCTCTCCATTAACTTTTGGGAAGCCTAACTTCCGATATGGAGTGTGTTGTGTCTCAAGAATGCTACTACTAGGTTTGTCCTGTGTTGCTTGTTGACCCTCTATGCTCACCAGAGGGATATTGACCCTCTATGCTCACCAGAGGGATATTCACTGCTTGCGAGTTTGGCGTTAATGTTGTTAGTAACTTCAGTAATTGTTGATGCATTCTAGCATTCTCTTGCCGCAACTTTTCATAGCTCTTAGTTTCTTCCATTCGCAAGGCTTATACCTCTTCTGCCATGTATGTTGTGAGTTATCCATATGTTGGGCAAAGCAATCCATTAGCATGCTATACTCCAAGGGAACTCACTATTTTGACTCGTGTGGATTCTACTAAGTTTTGATGTTTGACTTCTTTTGATTCTTTTTCTAATTTTGAAGTTTGGATTGTGGCTTGTTTTCTTCTTCTCTTTCTTCTTCTTTGATTGTTTCCTAAGTTACCACTTGATCCTTTGCCTTAACTTCTTCTAACTTGATTTCTTGTAGACTTGTATTTCAGACTTTCTTTCATTTACTTCCCGGCTAAAGCAATATTGTCAAGGTTGGCCTATGATGCTCACATGAGGCCTAGTTGCTGCTCTACGCAATGGAACAGTAACTACTCTCTTACTAACCTTGATACAATCCAGATTGAGGCTATTTACTATAGTGGGGCTTAATTCTGAAATGTGGGAAGCAGATAGTATGTAATACCTGTTGCCTGTTAGGTGTTCGACGGAATGTGCAGTTGTCCAACCCTTCCAATAGCTTGGGGATACCTTTTGACTACTGTGCGTGACTCGTTTGTTGACCTGTCCCAGTTGCTCTATCCTTCGTGGGCTTCAGATTTGCCTTGTTCTTCCTTACTCCTGGGTATGTTGTTGCTCACTTGGTGTTTGAAGGAATGCCTAGCAGCTTGTTGTACCCATCTGCAGCCTTTTGTTGTCTACTGCTGCTCAATCCCTTTGTCTGCTTTAGATTGCTTTCAGGTGTTGTGTGGGACCAGCCTGATGCTATTTTTGATTCTAGGGAGGGATCTGCAGCAGGTCTGATTGAGTTGTTTGCTCCGCCCCCGCCTGTGGCTATAAGATCATATAGATCCTAGCAGTGAGATCCTTTGTCGAGATCCAACCGTAGTTGATTCTCGCAGCTCGGATACTTTGTTGCTGCGTTGATTCAACGATTCAGAGAATCGGAGTCAACATGGAACTACACTACACCGATCCCTGGGGTCGTACCGCTCTGATAGCAAATTGTTATACCCCGGACTCGTCGCAACTTTGCAATGATGAAAACGCTCTGAGTCGTCGACGGCGACGAGGACGAGGACAATGGTGTGGCTCAGATACACAAAATTGAGGTAATTGTGTGAGAGAATGAGGGAAGGAGAAGAATAGAGAGAAAAGAGAGTGAGTTGATGAGGGATTGGGAATAGATGGAGGAAGTAGAAGATAGAAGTAGATTAGAGAGATGGGAAGGAGAAGAATGATTGGGGAAAAGAGAAAGAGTTAATTCATTTCATTCATTGATATCTACTCACTGTTTACATCTACTATTTATACTTCTCTCTCTTATGTACTGAAATGTAAAATAGTATATCATAGTGAATTAAACTGTAAAAGTTAATAAGAAATAGCCAAAGGGTTTTGTGGGCCAATTTGGATGAGAATGTGGGCTTTGGGTTGGGCTCTGATGCATTTATGGTTGCTTTGTGGCTTATCGGAGTGGATCCGTTGTCCCGTCCGTCCGATACGCTAACTGGGAGTATTTAAATACTTCCCAACTCCCCCAACTTGGCCTTAGATACTATCGGCAGCCTCCTCCTCCAAACTGTTGGACCCAAAGCACCTTCCTGCTGAGTCTTCAGTTCTCCATGAATGTGCCCTTTGGATGCCTTGATCTGCCATGAAAGAAGGCTAAGTCTCCTCCTCGAGCTTCTTTATTCTTCAAAATTACTCTACTGCTATCTACTTAATTTCTACCCCTTTTCTTCTTATCCCTAGGCTGTGAGAATCCCTTCTCCTTAAATCCATCCTTGTCCTCAATGATGGGGCTGGTTTGCATGATCTTCTCCAAGCAGCCTTCTCTTCTCCCAAGTTGCTTCCTTTAACATGTTCTTGAGTCCCTGGCCGGTTTCTCGCCTCACCAAACACTAACCTGAGGTATTTTCAAGTCGTGCCCCCAGTCCTTTATCTTCTCCGGCTAGCGGCATGGACGACGACATCCGTTGGGGGCAAGGGTTCACTCTTGGGACCACCGGAAAATCACAACCTGCGCGCCGCCTATCTTGTTTGCTCTGAGGTTTGGTACAACCAATAGTGATTAAATGTGAGATTTTGATTTCTTCTCAGAGTCTTGATAGGATGCTTGTAGGTTAATAATTATGGGTATTTTTGCTCTCTTTCCTCAAAAACTCTCTCACTTCTTTTTTTATCAGTATAGTACTTCACTCCCTGTTGTGTTGTAATCATCTGCTCCTTAAGGTTACACCTAGCCTGGTCTCTTTGCTTCCACCAGCTTGAAATCGAATCCATCCTAACATTCTCAAAAGGGATTGAGACATACGTCGGAGGGAAAAAACCATACACAGTTTGGGAAGAACTCACTTGTGCTGAAGTGTGAGTATTGGTGTTGACCACTCTTCTGCATTGTACCACCATGTGCAATTTTGTTTGGGCTTATTTTCCCCTTCATACCATAAGCTAATATCACAATCTTGCACTAATTGTCGCATTCCTGAAGTATGAAGTGTAACAACCAATTTTCCGTTAGATTCCATCAGCTTGGCTTGTTCGTAGCCCAATGATAGTGAACAGGGGTGAGGCATTTCGAGTATTGTCTCTAGCTCCTTATATCCATTCAAAAAGATGCACGCAAGTCCAGCTTTTACCAGACTTGAGTTTTGGATTAGCTTTTGGACTCTTAAGTCCTCAAATGTTGCTTGATTATTTTCCATTAGCCCTTTGTGTTTTTGCCTGCAGGAGACTTCAAGGTCATCAATTAAGCCTATAATATTAACCCTCTTCCACCTATCTGCAACAATTTCTTACCAAGGGGGTTTATCTTTATAGTTAATGATCTCTTGCATTTCTATCTTTACTACTCTAGCTGATTGCTGCGTTGACATACCTAACAGTTGTTGTTGAGGTTTTGGGTTGATGCCAATGTGTTGTTCGCAATTTATAAGCCATCTTCTTGGATCCTCTTCCTTGCATAATGGGAACTCTTTGCTACCTGTGAGATTTAGTAGAGTGAAGCTATCCTCTGATTCGGTGTACGCTGGATTTCCACTCTGCTTTGTGATCTTGATGTTTCCTTATAGCGCTCTATTTACATCTATTGTGATAACCTTAATACCACATATCTTGTTGCCAATCCCGTTCTCCATGCTCGTACGAAGCATATTGAGTTTGATCATCAGTTCTTGCAGAAAAAAGTCCAATCCGATGACTTGGACTTAGTCCATATATCTTCTGATAAGCAATTTGCTGACATCTTCACCAAATCCTTTTCCCCTTCTCATTTCTCCATGCTGCAGACCAATCTTCACATCCACCCAATGAATATTTAGCTTACAGGGGAATGTTACGATATATTTAGTATTGTATTATTTGTTACCTTTTATAGTATAGGTCTATATGGTATTTATTCTCATCAATACAACCCTAGAGGGTTATTCTCTTTTGCCCTTCTTTCAATATATATATATATATATATATAGAGAGAGAGAGAGAGATATATATATATATATATATATATATATATAGATATATATATATATATATATATATATATATATATATATATATATAGAGAGAGAGAGAGAGAGAGAGAGAGAGAGTTGAGGTGAAATGCTATCAGTAGTAAACAGGCTACGTTGCCGCCCATTTGTTTTCCATGATGGAGCTTTCAAATCGACAATCGGCATCGTTGAACATGATCTAAACCACTTGAAGTATCTAAAAATCAAATTTCAAATCTTTTTGACATCATTGACCTAATGATCAAACTGTTGCAAAATTTATAATTTTAATGGTAGATATGAGTCTTTTGCTCGTTTAACGGTGTAAAGAATTCTAAATTAATTAAATTTTGGTTATAAAATTTTTTAAACTATTTAAAACAAGATCTATACTCTTGATCTTGATTACAAGACTCCTATCATCACTTTTTGAAAGATATTTATCTTCAGTCGTTCATTTTTGTATCCACTTGATGGGCAAAAAGAAAAGAATATTAAAAAAGTATGAAATTTAATTTTCCGATAGTTTAAATGGTCTAGATCATATTTAACGGTGTCGATCGTCGTTTTGGAAACTCCATCATCGAAAACAAGTGGGTGGCAACGGAGCTATCGATAGTATTTTAGCCTAGCTCTGTATATACACACACACACACACACAAGCCAAATGCACGTGCAATGCACATTGCATATAAAAAAGTTAAATTTGCTTCAAATCAGATAACACAAAATTATTTTTTTTATGGTTGAGATTGATTGGATCGGAATAACATTTTTAAAGAAGATAGTGGTATTTTTAGAAAAAAACAATATCAGTAAAACTTCCTCTTTTACTAGTATAGATAAATAATAGCAAATTGCAACTTAAAAACAAAAAACATACTAGGAATAAATCCGAACAACATAATAATCCGAACCCATTGAAAAATAAGTTGACTTTTTACTTTTTTTTGTTTATCTAATCAACATATACAAAATCTATAAAAATTCTTACTCTTTTAGAAATTTATTTTCCATTTTTTTAGAATTTTTTTTTTGGAATGCATGGAATGCATAGAAATATTAAGGCTATTAATTCTCTACCAACCGTTGACTCACGTAAACAACGTATACAGAAAAATCCAAATAACATAGTAATCCAACATATTAAATAAGATTTGCACTCTGAAATAAATCTGAACAACATAATAATCCGAACTCATCAGGAAAAAAAAATACTTTCTATGAATTTTTGGTTTATCTAATCAACAGTTTATGTTACTTGTTGTTAATATAAATAGCAGCAAGTTACAACTCAAAAATAAAAAACAAACAACATATAATCCAGCAAATTAAATAAGATTTGCACTTGAAAATAAATCTGAACAATATAATAATCCGAACCCATTGATAAAAAACTTTCGATAGTTTTTTGGTGTTTTGGTTTATCTAATCAACAATTTCTGTAATTTTTTTATTAATCCAAATAGCAGCAACTTGCAACTTAAAAATAAAAAAATAATACAATTTAAAATGCTAAAAATATTTAAAACGTCTTCAAAACTAAGAAACAAACAAAATTAAAAAAAAAGTAAATGATTATCAAGTTGCAACAAGCTAAAAAAAAACAACATGATCTAAAATAGCCAAAAGAAAATAAAAATTACACACAATAGAAATAGCAACATTGCACCTGAAACCCTAAATAATATTGTACTCAAAAAAATAAAAATAAAAATTTCTAAGGAGATGATTTTTAAAAATCAAAGAATAAAAAGATTGCACCTAAGAGTAAAAAGAAGCCATAAAAAAATCAATTACACTTAAAAAAAAAACGATCTAAAAGAACCAAAGAAAAATGGGATTGCATACAATAGAAAGTGAAACATTGCACCTAAAACTCTAAAAAAAATCATTGCATGCAAATCAAAAAAAATATTGCACTTAAAAAAAAAAATCTCTGAGGAGATGATCTTAAAAAACCAAAGAAAATAAAATTGCACCTAAAAGAATAAGGAAACCGTTAAAAAATTAATTACACTTTAAAAATAAAAAAACTTGATAAGGAGATGAGTAGAGAAAAAAGAGATTGCACACAATAGAAAGTGTAACATTGCACCAGAAACTCTAAAAAAATTATTGTACGCAAACCACAAAAAATATTGCACTAAATAAAATAAAAAAAATTTAGGAATGCGCGAGGAAAAAGAGTATTTAGAGTGGCGACGATGCATAAATCGCCTCTTATGCGCCTCTGTAAGGCCTCTAATCCTACTAAGGAGAGAGAGAGGAGGACGATAGAAGATTGCGAAGAGGGAAATGGAGAGTAGGTGAGGAAGATGAAGAGACACGTAAAGGATAGGAGAGGGATTGTAGGAAATTGTGAAAAAAATTTAATTTGAGAGAGGGAGGCGACGGAAAATGGTTGAGATTTTTGAAAAACTTGATAGATATGAAAATATCATGACATGTAGAAGATTTGAGGGAGAGCGGAAAATTGTGAAAAAAATTTGGTTTGAGAGAGTAAGGCGATGAAAAATGGTTGAGATTTTTTGGAAAACGTGGTAGATTGGAGGTAGAGAGCGAAAAATTATAAAAAAAATTTTGGTTTGAGAGAGAAGCGATGGAAAATGGTTGAGATTTTTTAGGAAACGTAGTAAAAAAGAAGGGTAAATTAGTCCCAAAAAAATTGCAGATAACTTATTACATATCCGTCAAATAAGATCTGACGGTCAAAAATTATTATGTAAAACTAAATTTTTAATAAAATAGAAATATCTAACGGTTACAAGGATTTCCTGAGAGAACAAACAATCAGATGTTGTTAGGAGGTAGTTGGCATTATATTATAAGCTAATGGCAATTTTGGAAAAAAAATAAAACATAAAACTCGCTCTTTTAATAGTAGTATGTATGTATGTATGTACGTATCAAGGATTTTACCGTATCCACCGTGCCGTATCATGCCAACAAGATACCGGCACGATACAGCACCTGTGCCGATCACATAGCTCAAAATCCTTTTTCCTTTAAATTACTAAATAATTTTTCCAATAAAGTTCAAAATATTTGATAAAAATACATAATAAGTAATTAGAAATTTTTGTTGCTAAAGAAAATAAATATTTCATGCCATTATGTGTCGGCGCGCATATATTTTTTGTGACCGGCACTCATCGGCACCGCCCGGCACGCACCGTGTCATACCGTGCCGGCATGTTTTCGGCACGACCCCGTGCCATGGCACTTAAATCCTTGGTATGTATGTATGTATGCATTTATGTATGTATATATCTACATATGTATGTATATATATGCATGTATATGTATATATCTATCTATGTATGTATATATATACAATTATACATATATGCATATATGTAAATATGGATTCTTATTCTGATGCCGAGGCCTTATAATGATTATTCAGATTACAACAATCAAGGTGGCCTCTAGCAGTAGAGCTCATCCTACCGATATATCCAATAGTTAGGACAAGCAAGGAGTTCTGTGGTTAATCTCTATGCATACAAAAATTTCATGACATATTTACGTGGATGTTATGTACCCCTGCTGTCCTTTGTACTCACCATAACATGATAAAGATCACTAGTATCATCTGTCTGCACAACCCACCTCATAAAAGTGTGTGGTACTGATTTGTTTGAATAATAGTTACATATTATGACCCCCCCTATCTTTGTGTAACCTCAGTAGTATTTCTAGCAAAGTTGCATAAGTATAATATCATTTTCTACAGGCTTATTCTGAAAAGGGACAAGGTAAATAGCTGGTGAACTGTGAGACAGAATCTGTTGGGAGCATTCTACGAAAATTCTTCTATCAGCTTCAATTGGGAGGTTGTGGGATATAAGCACTAGCAATAGCACTACAAATGGAAGATATAAGCTTCAATGGCGCGTTGGAAGATACAAGAACTTTGTTAATAAGCTTTTTCAATAAAAAGCCTCTACTCCTATTGCATAGAAAAGCAGTCGAGAGGATTTGATCATGGTTCTTCTGTTATCAGCATTACTCAAAGAGCACTTTGTCCACCTAAACTACTTCAGCAGCTAACAATAAAGAATTGTTTAGAAACTAAATCACACCGGAGCCGGTGAGATAGAAGCTGTAGAAGGAATTTGACATAATGCTTTTATAAGCATCAATTGGGACATGGAGAGATACATGCACAACTAACAATACTACAATGGAATATATAAGCTTCAATTGTGAGCAGGGGAGATATAAGCACCAATTTACAAGCTTTTTGAATCAGGAGTTTCTGTTTCCGCTGCTGAGAGAAGCTAATGGGAGGATTTCAATAAAGAACTACTACTAGCAATACTCAATCAGCACCTAATAGAACAACAGTACACCTTACAGCACCGAATAAATCAAAAATTGTCTAGAAACTAAGCCACAATTAGAGCTGGTGAGACAGAATTTATCAGGGCTATATCAACACAATGCTTCTATGAGCTTTAATTGGGATCTGGGAGATATAAGGACTGTGTTACAAGCTTTTAAAATTGGGAGTTTCTGCTTCTGCTGCAGAGAGAAGCTGTCGAGAGTTTTTTTTATCATAATGCTTCCCCTGGAAGCGTTGTCCGAACAATAGAACACCTAACAGCAGCTAAAAATTCAGAATTATCCACAAACTAAACCAAATCAGAGCTCCATAAGAAACTTCAGAATAAAAATTGCATCTTTTTTCGAAAATTCTACAAATATCGAAATCAAAACTCAAAACAACACAATCCACAGATCCAAAAAACAAAAAATATTAAACTGACCTAGATGGAATTCGTGCCCGCATTGGAGCCTCGCGGTGGATCGGCCCCCCTCAAACTCCACCGCCTCGAGGCAGATCGAGCACGACTCCGCCTTCTCCGCCTCCTCTCCTCCTCCTTCGACTCCCCCCTTCTCCGTTACCTCGAACACCATCGTTTTGATGCCCTGGCCACTCAAAAAACCCCCCAAATTCGTCGATTAAGGTGCCAAATTCGCAAATTCGACGACAAAATCGGATCCTAATCGAGGGTTACGGAGCCCTAGATCCTCGACGCGGCGCGTCGAGCTCGACGATCGCTCTCGTCCAATTCCGACGACGACGAAATCGCCCACTACCTTCTCCCCCAACACCCCAAAATGTTAAAAAAATTATTAAAAATAAAAATAAAAAAAAACTGCGCCCTTTCTTGTGCGTAGTTCGCGACCGCGATGGACGGTCGGAGTATTTATGAATATTCTTGAGTCCGCATAAAAATATTCTATGAGCACGTTTTTTTTTATGGGTTTCGTACGTCCATATATTATCCTATAAAATAATTAAAATTATATATTTACCCCTATCAAATTTTAGTTATTAAATATATTTTTCTAAAGTTATATAATTCGCAATTATATTTGCCAAGATTAATTTTTTTCGATAAAAAATTTTATTTCCCATTATTTATTACTTTTAAAATATTTACTATAACTTTCATATCAGTCAACTTAAATCATAAATTATTAAAACAATTAAAAGTACTATTATATTATCTAAACATAATAGTTTAAATTATCAAATTTTAACATTAATTAACAGTAAAATTTATATATTCTGAAATTTTAGAAAAATATATTTATAATTAAATCTTTATAGAAATATATCATAATTTCAAGACTTTATGATATATATATATATATATATATATATATATATATATATATATATATATATATATATATATATATATATATATATATATATATATATATATATATATATATATAACTATTCTTTTTAAGAGCACTTATTTTACTCTAATTTTTTAATGAAAAAAACTATCTGTACATTACTTTTAGGGGTGTACATCATACACCTCAGGCTATCCACGGTGTGGATCAATTTGAGTTTTTAATTTAAAAAAATAGGTAATAGTATCATACCTATTTTTTTTTTGTCACACCCTTTTCCTCCTTTTTTTCTCTTTCTCTCTACATAACTCATTCACAATCCCTTTCTCTCTCTCCTCCCGCTCCCTCTCTCTCTCTCTCTCGCTTCCTCTTCGTCCAGAACGACTCCGGAGGCCATTGCTAGAGGTGTACAACGAGGATCTACGACGCATTCGCGAGGGCGACGCCCCCGATCAGGCCACGGCCCCCTCCGTCGACGATGAGCTCTGGGCATACTTCGGCTCCCCTCGCCTCCCCGACCGGTAGGGTTTCCTCTCCTTGCCCCCTTCCCCAAACCCATATTCTCATTTTTTTTTTGGGCTTTCTCTTTCTCCCCCTCACTCCCTCTCTTCACGAGCTGTTCTCTAGTATTTTTATGAAGAATGCAGCAGTGTACCGGTACACATTCCCTCCAATTCATTCTTTCTCTTTTTTTCCAAATCCTCAGGAGTGTACCGATACACTCTATTTTTTCCCAATTCCTCAGGAGTGTACTGGTACACCATGCACACCGGTATTCCTCAAGAGTGTACCGGTACACCATGCACACCCTATGTAGAGTAACGGGGCTGTATGTAGTGCGCCGACTCCGCTGATTAGCGTGGTGCGGGGAAAATCGTCTGTGGCGTGTTTGTTTTATGAGTACTGATGAGTTCGGGATGTTTCGGATCGACGCAGGAGCCTTTGGATCGAAAAGTGAGTCGACGGCGTCGGAATTTGGGAGCCCCAGCTTGATACAGCTTTGTGGGGCATTGCGTACCGATATACGTGGAGGGGTACCGGAGCGAATTAAATTGGGAACCGACAGAGAGTTTTCGATTTGGGAAATCAGCAAAATTTTTCTAAGTTCCTGGGTACCGGTACTGAGCTATGTGTACCGGTACCCCAAATCCCAAATGGCTTGAGTATCGGAACGGCGAAGAGGGCGCCGGTACACTGTGTTGGCTGGGCAGATTTCGCCCTCGGGTTGAGAAATTTGTGCTTGGGTACCGGTACTGGGAACCCGAGTACCGGTACTCAACCTCCAGAGCTTGGGGGCAGTGAGGTAAATTTCCAATTTAAGTGGGGGCGAAAGGGTAATTTCACACCCTCTGAATTCCGAGCCACCCCTCTGCACAGCAATAACTCCTCTCTACCTCTCATTAAATGGCACCACCCACCTCCTCTATTCTCAGTTGGAACCAGGGAGAGAATGAGAGAGAAGAGCGAGAGTGAGAGGAGTTAGTGTGAGTTCTTGGTAGTTTCTCTTCGCGCCGAAGCTTCGGAATCCGATCGTGGGCACGGGAGAGAGCTTGTCCTGTTGAGGAAAGCTCCGTTGGAGCTCGCGCGCGTGGACACAGCAGCAGAGGTGAGTACTGTGCTGTTCCGAGATTTCGGATTTTTCGTATGTGGATTTTGAGTTTTGGACTGAGGATTGGAGTTTGAGCTTAGAATGGATTTTTCCATCTTTTTCTTCTTCCCTGTGTTGAGTGGAGCAGCAGAGGGGGCCTCGTGAGCTGCTGGAGCTTGGAGTTGCCCTGTGCACTGTGCGGAGCCGCGGAGGTGCGTGGGTTGGGTGCGCGCAGTGGGTTGGCGGAGTTAGCTGCAGTGTGGACCTGAGCACAGAGGATACCTTGCTTGAGGCCTAGAGAGTCTGCTGGGAGCTTCTGGAGGTTCCCTTGGACAACAGCAAAGGCGCGTGTGACTGGGGTGCCGAGGTGCTGTTTCGGCGGATTTTTGGCTGAGAGTGACTCCGCGTTTCACCGACTTCGACTTAGCCTGTGGAAAATGATCCATGTGGGTTGAAAATTCTTCCAAGCTTTGAGGAATGCCCTCTAATGCTATTGTATGCATGTTTAGCATGTCTAGAATGTCTATTATTATAGCTGGTAAATCTGATAGTTGCCTGAAAAATTACAGATTGATAACCGGAATCCCAGATTATTTTTAGTATACTCGTGACATCATATGACACTAGATTGCATGGTTAGTTGGCATCGGAATTGCATCTAAACTGTTTTAAAAATTATTGAGCCCGTTTTAATGAAAAATCGGCTTTAAAAATAATTTTTTTTTGACATCGGGATCACCCAGAGGGGTTGGATAGGTTCGGGATGCATGTATCCTCGTGCCAGGAGGCCAAGTGGATTTTTAGTGACTCAGTGGATGAGTTTCTAGTGTCTTGGGGGTTTTATGGGCCTTATCAGATTGAGTCGTGGAGGATTCTCCGACCTAGACATGATTGTGAGATTATTGACATTCGAGTTTTCGATCTGTTTGATCGTGAATTTTAGCTTGCAAATGCCGCTTATTGAGCTAGATGAAACACGATTGTTCCTCGGTGGGGTCGCTCCCCTCGAGTTGCCGCTCCGGATGTGATGTGATGCGCCTGATGAGGCTGCTTTTGCGTGGTACTGTGATAGTCCGATTGGACACCTTTCGTTGATACACGAGAGACCCTAGTTGATACACTAGGGGGCGCAGGCCTGACTGGACCAGATTTGACAGTCGCTGAGATTGGGTTGATGTGAGCACCTCGGGAGCGAGTGGTTGCATAGCATGTTCTTAGTTGAGTTTTCCTTTGAGCATGATACTAGAGGCATATTAGCTGTAGTTTCATTCCTGCATACCTATTGTTTTGCCTCCAGTAGATTTAGTGGGCATACCGTGGATATTGGCGACGGTACCCATCGAGAACTACGTGTTGGAGTAGTTCTCACACCCATTGCGGTGACAGGTTTTCCAGAGGTTACTGTTCCGGTTTTTGTTCGTGCGGAGACAGCTGATCGAGGTAAGGGCGTGGCCGAGTAGCTCCTTGCCCATTTTACCTTGAGAGTCAGAGGTAGAGGTACCCTGTATTTTGAGATTCCACTTTTCTACTGGACAGTCTGGGAGATTTATATTTTTTTTTACATAGCTGGAGTGACTATGTACTGTGAATTTATGTATATTTAGATGTTCAGTTGTGATTTCTGTAGCTTCTAGTTTTATTTCAACTCTGATACATATTTAGCTATAGATCTGACTTGTAGGGTAAACTCTTCGTCTGTTCGGGGATTCCCGTATAGATGGCGGATCTGTTAGCGAGCCCGGGTCACAGTTTCGACCCCGGGGCGTGACACCCCAATTCCTCAGGAGTGTACCGGTACACTAGGAGTACCGGTACACCATGCACCGGTACACTAGGAGTACTGGTAGCTTGCATTAATTTTCTCTCTCTCTCTCTCTCCCTCTCTCTCTCTCTCTCTTTGCTTGCATTTAATTCTGTGCTTTTAAGTGTACAGTGTAGATAAGCTTTTTCCTATAGCAGTACTGCTACCTGTACACCCCTGTTTGGGGTGTATAAGTAATGTCACGCCCCGGGGTCGAAACTGCGATCCGGACTTGCCAACAGATCCACCGCCCATACGGGAAGCCCCGCATAGGCGAAGCGTCCAACCTGCAAAAGATAATACTACAGTTAAACAGATATCAGAGCGGGAAATAAATTGTTGTAATATAAAAATTCAAACCACTGTACAACTGGAATAAATGTACAATATCCATCTCCCAATATAAATAATACAAAGTCTGATCCACAAAAAAAGTACAAATAAAAATTCACCTATACAACATCTATGAATCCAAAAAGGGAGGAAAACTAAAACAATAATACATTAGTGCACAATAAAATTTCATAAAAGTCAAGGACATACATTACAAAAGGTTGGCCTTTATTTATCGCAGCGTATGTTCTTGCATCGTCAACTTTACGTAGCGATTTCACGAGTGACATCAAAAAAAGGGTTGAGAGTGCTTATAGAAAATAAAGATAAAGAGCGAGAAGGATATACAAGGAATATTGTTTATCACGAAATATTTGATGATTTAAAATAACTCCTTCAGGTTTGCAATATATTCTCCAATTATTCTATAGAGTTAAAAAAACTAATCTCATATTCTTTATTTCTCTTTTTCTTTGGACTCCAATTATTTTATACAGTTAAAAAAACTAATCTCATATTCTTTATTTCTCTTTTTCTTCGGTAAGCGAAAAAGAATATATATATATATATATATATATATATATATATATATATATATATATTTCTTCTCATATTGATTCATATTTTTTCTTCGAAATAGAATACCACCACTACGAAGCCTATCCTTTTATCACAATTATCGGTACAACAGCAAAATGTGAAGTCGAAGTTCGAGCTTGCCAAATATGGGAAGCGGCATCTCCATTTTTGAAGGGGGATTTTTTCAACTTAGATTATTTATTCGTGGATAAAGAGGTTCGCACAGTTATTTATTTTCTTGAGTTGTATTATTTTATTACGTTCCTTTACTTTTTATGCAATATTTTTTCTTGATATTTACCGTTATATGAATTAGGGTTTTCTATGCAAGCAACAATACATAGACAAGATGCCGAAGAATTTAGATGCCGAATTACTGAAGGCAATGTATATATAATAAAGAGATTAACTGTTATTCTTAGCAGGAAAAGATTTATTGCTGTAAATCGTGATTATATGATTCAAATAACCAAACAGACAGAAATAATTCAAGTCGAAGAAACAGCCTCAGAGAAAATACCTTTATACAGTTTTAATTTCTCATTTTTTTACGAAGTTGAGAAGAAGCATCACAACGACAATGTCTTAACAGGTACCATTCTCCCTAAATATAATTCTGATTATTTAAATTGATTATTTCTTCTTTTTATTGTTATATACCTTATATTTTGTAGATATTTTTGGGAGAATTACAACTGTCGGAGAAATTACACATAAGTACATCGGGGAAACTCTAACTCCAATTAGGAATTTAGAGATACAGGATTCTGAGTAAATGATTCATAATTCCAAATTATATTTACAGATTTAAATTATATTGTGTGAATTTATTTAAAGACCTATGGTAAATAACATTTTTCTGTTTTACAGGAAAAACACCCTATCTGTTGCATTGTGGGATAAATTTGTTAGGAAAATAATCGCACTAAATCTGTTTGTGATTAAATTATTTAACTAGTTTATGTTTAAATTTGAATAACATAACTTACCTTTAATCGCTATGAAAATTTCCGAAATTGTAGATAAAAATAAACCGAAATAAAATTGATCCGGAAGCGTGCGAGGCACTGCCCTAAGGCGTATTTCCGTCCTTCGTGCGGATTAATTTGAGATACCACCCCAAGGTACGACCGGAACTCCCCTTCCTACGAGCACGACCGCGGAAGAGGTTGACGAAGTTTCTTTCAACACCCGATAGTAAAACAATATAAGAAAATGAAATCGAAATAAGAATCAATTGCTTGTGTATGTGTATGAGTGTGTGTGTATATTTGTAAACATGTATACAACACTATATATATAGGTGTAAGATGAATGTTGTCCAACATTCACATCACCATGATGAGAGAAATTAAAGCCCACATTGAGTGCAAAAAAATGTCCAAAATTAATTAAAAAATTAATAAAGATTAAGTGATAATAAATGAGAATCAATAGAATTAAATAAATTAAAATTAATAATAAAATAATAAAATTGATTATTGACGGTTTTAGAAATTTTGAATATTATTCTAACAATCCCCCTCAAAATTTAAATTTTCGAAATAAGAATTAAACTCAATAATTAAAATAAAATAAAATAAGATTATCGGGTGTTTATACTATGTAATAGGTAAGGTGTCTTTAAGAGACTTAACCTCACTTAGTGTAAGCAATTTTCATCAGAAGGAATCGGAGTGAACCAGGTCTTGAACTACGTTTCTTTAACCCTAACTTCAACTGCCACACACACAGTACAGAATTCTCCGTCGCGAGTCTGTGCGTTAAAGGCCATGCACAGTATCTTGATTTTTCATAAGAATTTCTATGAACAGCCCGCATCTCATAGTGGCGGCCGTATACGAATATTCTTATATAGGTGGTCTCCTCCAAGGATGTGTGTAGAGTCACATCTCGCGAAAATTATCGTCTCGGATTCCATTAAGAGCTGTAAGCTCAACCTCAACCACTACACAGAACACTACTCATCATAGGGATGGAATTGGAAGTAAAGTTCCTCTGAATAAACTGTAGAAAGTGCTCTTTGGCCAACCTGACAGCTTGTTTTTACCACATTGAACCTTCTTCAAGGGATCTCCTATCACAAAGGTTGGGTTCCTACTGCAGGAAGGCCCTTTATGGGCAAAGTCCCATCCCCCTCGATGACTCTAGGACCATAGTCCTATTCAGGTCTTTCGTCAAGCAATCTGCAAGATTTTGTTCAGATCTGATAAAACTCAAAGAAACAATATCATAAGAAGTTAGCCATCTAACAGAATTTTGTTTCAATTTAATATGTCGACTAGTCTTCGAACTTATTAATTTCTTTTTATAAAAATTAATTGCAGTTTGAAAATAGCACCGAATAGATATAAAATTAAACTAAATTAAATATATGAAAGTATGCTTTGTGCTGACTGGTTAAAATTTTTTTATGTACAAATTTTGACTGCGGATTCAAATTCAGCTGCAAATAAATTCTATTTTATATATATATATATATATATATATATATATATATATATATATATATATATATATATATATATATATATATATATATATATATATAAATTATTATCCGATATAATTTACTATCGGATAATAATAATTATAACAGTTTTTTTTTTTTTACTATAGCAAACAGTAATATATTTTTGTAAAAAAATACTGTAGCAAAATAATTAAAACAGTAATTTTTTTTTTTTAAAAAAAAAAAGATTACAGTAGAAAAATAAATATACTGTAGCAATAAAAAAAAAACAGTATTTATTTATTTTATAAAATTTTCTTTTATTGTATTGTAGCAAAACAGTATATATATATATATATATATATATATATATATATATATATATATATATATATATATATATATATATATATATATATATACTGTAGCTAAAAACAATAAATAAAATTTATTTTATATATATTTTTACTGTAGCTAAAAACAGTAAATATTTTTTTTTTCTATATATTTTTACTGTAGCTAAAAATAGTAAATAAAATTTATTTTATATATATATATATTTTTAAAGTCAATAAAAAAGAACAAATAAATTACAATAATCTATATGCAATTAAAATTTTAAAATGCTAATTTCAATATGTTTAAATTTGAATGTTAAACATACTAATAAGTTGACAATAAAATTATATGTAATATGCAATATTTTTTCTGATTAGCACTCGTTATATTTAATCACAAACAAATCGGATTTACGCCTTACACTGTTAGAAAAATAATCGCATTAAATCTGTTTGTGATTAAATTATTTAACTAGTTTATGTTTAAATTTGAATAACAGAACTTACCTTTAATCGCTATAAAAATTTCTGAAATTGTAGATAAAAATAAACCGAAATAAAATTGATCCGGAAGCGTGCGAGGCACTGCCCTAAGGCATATTTCCGTCCTTCGTGCAGATTAATCGGAGATACCACCCCAAGGTACGACCGGAACTCCCCTTCCTACAAGTACGACCGCGGAAGAGGTTGACGAAGTCTCTTTCAACACCCGATAGTAAAACAATATAAGAAAATGAAATCGAAATAAGAATCAATTGCTTGTGTATGTGTATGAGTGTGTGTATATATTTGTAAACATGTATACAACACTATATATATAGGTGTAAGATGAATGTTGTCCAGCATTCACATCACCATGATGAGAGCAATTAAAGCCTACATTGAGTGCAAAAAAAACGTCCAAAATTAATTAAAAAATTAATAAGGATTAAGTGATAATAAATGAGAATCAATAGAATTAAATAAATTAAAATTAATAATAAAATAATAAAATTGATTATCGACGGTTTTAAAATTTTTGAATATTATTCTAACAAAATTTGCCGTCTCTTTTAATAAGACCCGTTTTTCAATCGGAGAATGTCACGCCCCGCGTTTAGAAAAAGGGTCTAAATTTATATTTTTTTCCAAATCAGAGTTGCACATTTTGAAAATCAAGGCGTAAACAGACCGCCACACATATAGAAAATCCTCTATACCAACGGACAGAGTCTCCCCTATATGTGCACGGCTAGACGAGTACAATAAATCAATCAGAGTAGATACAACAACTGAACATTAAAAATAAACATATACTCTAATACATCTACAACTTCTCAAACATCAAAGTAAGTAAAGCAATATAATCCAAAATATTGAATCATGATCATCCACAAGTCTCCCAGGGGACAACTCTAACGCGATAGCTACCGGATCGTCCCGACATCTCAGCACCTGAATGACCTGAAATGGTGGTCACTCCAAAGGGTGTGAGATACAACATAAATGTATTCCAGTGGACACGACGAGCCGAGAAATAGCAAGTCGTACCTACCGGATACCATAATAAGCTGATAATAAAACGAGGTATAATCTGAACGATAGATAATAATGATGCTAAAAATAAAGCAGGCACACATGAAGTAAGCTGAACAGGCTATATCTAACTATCAGATAAATCAGGACAATGTCAATATATCATGCTGTAGAACGGGCAGGTATGACAATACATAAATGTCAAAACTGTAAAGTAGAGTACCAATAATCATGTGCCAGTAATGCTAATAAATGTTGAAGTAACAATTCAAATCATGCATCAATCTCAGAAACAAAAGTACCCAATCAGATGCCACTATCGGTCTCATAGAACCTCAGGCCAAATACCACTATCGGTCTCACAGAACCTCAGCCAAATGCCACTATTGGTCTCACAAAACCTCAGGCTAAATACGCTATCATAACCTATGCACACCCGTGTGACCATGGGCTCACGGGTCGATGTGACCGCTCTACCAATAAAGAACACCGTTGCGGATAGCTACTCCGCGGTATTAGCTATCCGCGGTATACGTGACTGAAAGCTGGCTCAGTGGCGATCATAATGCTGATGCTCAATGTCGCAGACAAAAGACTGAACAATCGGCATAAAGCCTGACAATCCCTATCGGGATGCTGAACGCTGTAATCTCACTGAGGCTGTATATTTGAAGCTATATCACTGAAGCTGTATTCCTATTCTATCATGCAGTATAAGAATAGGGAATGCTGATATGAAGTGAACTGATGATCTCTCTAGCTAATGTCCAATCAGGCATGGAATATGTCCAAATGTATATCACTATACATACTAAGTGCTGAGAATGAAAGTATATAGAGAGCTCAACTGTAAGATCAATGCCATATAGCTATATATACTGAATGCTGGAATGAAAGCAAGGAGAAAGGCTCAACCATAGGATCAAAGCTACATCAAACACAGGGGTCCGACCTACCATGGTACCCCATAGGGCCGAAATGATAAAGCCCGGACCGAAGATAAACCCATCTCAAGGCAGACAGTCGTGGTGACCGCTGGATGGCTCACGAGCTAGCGGCTGACTGCTGGGACCTGAATCATAATCACAGGTTAGAAAAAGACTCACTCATACCCAACCCACTGACTCACTGTGTGCAAAAAGCTTAAACAAGGAACTTCGCTGAATCCTCAGGATTCGCCGAAAATTCTGGTAATCTGTCGATCGACCGACTAAGGTCCAATCTATGCCAAATGACCTCCAAATCTTACGAAACTTCACATGCTGCCCAAGAATGTATAACTTAAGACATTTGGACCCTAACACTAGACTCTGGGTAATTCCGTGCACCGGCGGTGCCAAAACCACTAAAATTATTTCGGAAGACCAATTTCAGCTCCGGAACCCACCGACGTGAAACCAAAATCAACGGGCTCACCGGAACAACGTCGGGGACAGCCAGGAACAACTGGCAACCAACAATCATCACCCAATATCCTCGAAATGCGCGTTTAGCGCGAATCCATCGTTAAATCGATAATTTCACCAATTTACGAGTCGTTAAGCAAATCCCGCTCAATGAAAGCCCTCGAAACCCAAACGAAAGATTCATATAACATACTTTTACTATTTACAACTTTCCACCATGTTACAATTGCAATAAGCCCCCCTATACTTTTCAAAATTGCATAATATACATGTAGAAACTCACTGATTAAGCTTTTCCTATTAATCCAAGGACTATTAAACCAATCCAATTTACCAGCAACTAGGTTTTGATGTGATGGAGCTCGTGCTCACAGCTTGGAATCAAGTTGGGCAATAAAAATAGTACCTAGCCAATATCTATCAATCATTAGAACACTATATTGCCAAACATGTAATTGCACTTGACTACACAGACAATACAGGCAAGCATCATGATCAGGGGTTCAAAACCATTCAAGGGCTCACCTTTAGATTGTTGAGCAGCTGCTAGAAAGGGTGCTGGAGCAAGGTGGCCAAGTTGCTCCTTCAATGGAGCTCGGTTTGGCCGAGCTTGGTCCAACCCAGCTTCAAGTCTCCAACCAACACAAGCAATTGTTGGAGATGCTTCACAGAGGATCAAGGACCACAGCCCAGCCCAGCCCAATCCAGCGGCTAGATACAGTGGGTGGCCGAGATGGAGCTCCCAAGACCTTCACAAGAGCAACAATGGCAAGTTGGCATCCATGTATTATGGGACGCATGCAACGGGTCAGGAGGGGTGAGCTGGTCACAAGGAAGCTTACCAGAGGTTGGTCGGCTCCGGAGAGGTGACGGCGGCGACGGTTGGTGAAGCTCGGCCGAGCTTGGGCTCTAATGGCGGATTTTCACCGAGGGCCCCTCGGGTCCATGCAAGGGCACTGGGACATTGTTCTTGGTGTAGGCGACCTTGCTGAGCGGTTGGCCGGCGCCGATAAGTGACGGCGGCGACGGCGCGGCGCTGCTAGGCCAAGTGCACACACCCGAAACTGTCGGATCGTTGGCGCTACCATTAATCCCAAAAGCTCAAGCTTCTAAAAATACGCAACCAATTCACTTAAAGCGTACAGACACAGCGCCCATGGGTCTCGACCGGACTCAACCCACCTGGACATTAGGTCTATTGTTGGGCCTCTTGCCGTTAGGTCTATTGTGGACCGCAGCCCCACTCAACTTTTTGGGCTCACCAACTCAACTTATTTGTCTCCTGGGCCTATTGTCACGGGGCAGGAAGTTGGGTCTATTTTAACCCATAAATAAATAGCCAACAATCCCCCCCCAACACCTGCACCGTGTGGGAATCGAACCCGTGCCACTGGCTCTGATATCACTTGTCGGATCGTTGGTGTGACGCCCCACTTCCCAGGGGGTCACCCATCCTAGAACTACTCTAGCTCTAGCACGCTTAACTCTCACAACCTCTTAGATCTTGCTACCATCCAAAATGCTATAGCCGGGTTAAGAGTTTTAGTCCTATTATATCATTTATATGTAGGACTATTTCAAATTCCGAGGGTGTCACATTCCTCCCCCCTTTAAGCCCTGACGTCCACGTCAGGCTTAAGCACACTCACTAGTACCAGGCGATGTGAGACTCGTCTCGCTAGCCTTAGCCGACTTTGTAGGGAGCTGCACTCCACCTACAACGGTCATTAGCCGGGGAGCAACACTCTACCCGCTATATAACACTGGCTCAGCCGAGACTCATCTCACATTTCCGGCTGGTGATTGGCTCTGATACCAACTGTGACGCCCCACTTCCCAGGGGGTCACCCATCCTAGAACTACTCTAGCTCTAGCACGCTTAACTCTCACAACCTCTTGGATCTTGCTACCATCCAAAATGCTATAGCTGGGTTAAGAGTTTTAGTCCTATTATATCATTTATATATAGGACTATTTCAAATTCCGGGGGTGTCACAGTTGGCGCTACCATTAATCCCAAAAGCTCGAGCTTCTAGAAATACGCAACCAATTCACTTAAAGCGTACAGACACAGCGTCCACGGGTCTCGACCGGACTCAACCCACCTAGACATTAGGTCTATTGTTGGGCCTCTTGCCGTTAGGTCTATTGTGGACCGTAGCCCCACTCAACTTATTGGGCTCACCCAACTCAACTTATTAGTCTCCTGGGCCTATTGTCACGGGGCAGGAAGTTGGGCCTATTTTAACCCATAAATAAATAGCCAACAGTGCACACACCCGAAACTAGGGCTTCGACCACCCAACTCCACGCTGAATCAAATAACTTTAAACTTTGTGGGGGTCCTCCTTGTGTCCTACAGGAGCGAACCACCACTTTATAACCAACCAAGATCGGCCGGAGGAAGCCCGCGCGCAGATCCGACCAACAATAGGTTTCCGGCGATTTATATCCACCGGCCGGCAACCAGCTGCTCTCGGACCTCGGGGCTTCATGACTTGAGGAACCCCTGTGATGTCAGAAGAATGCTGGTGACGTCCAAGTTGCAAGAAAACTAATGGAAAACAGATGCCTACCTTGCCGGATCCGAGGAAGAAGAAGATGGTGTCTCCGGCGGCGCGCGGCGGAGCCAAGCGCTAGGGCTCCCCGGGTTGTGTCTTCAGAGAGAGAGGAACACCTCAGAAGGGCTTGGGTGCAACTCCACAGAGTTTGGTGGTCTCTTCTTCAACCCAACCCGAGCTCAATGCAAATCCTTGCTTCTTCCCCTTTTCCGGCGATGGCCGGCGGCGGCTGGTGGTGTAACCGTCAGAGAAGGGTGTAGAGAAGTGGAGAGACTCTCTAGTGGTGGCTAGTTGCAAAAGAAACCGTGGCTAGGGGTTCTTGAACCAGCTTAGGTTTTCTTTTAACCTAATTTGCATAAAAATGCCAACTAGTCCCTCAACTTGCATTATTTAAAGTTGGGTCCTCCACTGTAGATTAATCTTGCACTAAAGCCCCTTTCCAATTAATTCCATCCCATTCCACACATAAAATATGGGGGTTTAGATGAATTTACGCCATTTTTTGCTGTTTTTCGCGCTTTTTGAGACTACCAAGTCATCAAACAGGAAAACGGACACCGCCACGACGTCCGGCTCGTTGAAACCTTTCGAGCAATGATTTTCGTTTGTCGAGTTCGATCATCTATAATTTTGAAATCCATAAAATACAGTAGGGTTACTTAGTGTGGCACGCTTTTCCAGAACTTCGGCTCATCGAACATAAATTCCGTCAACGCCACTACGCTCAGAACGTCGAGGCCATTCAAATCGACTATATGGATCGTCGGTTTCAGACTCCAGACAGTAGATCGGCCGGCGTTGGCCGGCGAGAGAATTAAATCAGGGGTTACTATTCACGACTTAAGTCGTGGGCCCCACTTCATTCTTTGTCGTTTTCGAGACAATCCGACCGTCAGATCAAAAATCGGTTTGTACTATTTTTAATCAATTCGACAAGACGGTTCCACTAGCGATTTTAGTTTTTCGAGATCAGATCCGGATCTGCAAGTTGGGGGATAGTTTTTTCGAAAACTGTGTAATTTGTACTTTTTGACTTATAATATTCCTATATACTGTATATTAATTTCGAATTCACGTTCAAACTTATCAAAATCTAATTTTGATTTTTTTTTTTTTTGAGTATTACAAAGAAGCTAATAGACCAATCATAGTAGTTCTTGCCGGCATGACAATTAGAACATATATAGGTTAAGATACTAAATATATATCTGTTTTCGTTCTATCGCTATAGTATAATGTAGAAAAAGTTAAAATGACTAACTATGAATTTTGATTTGTACCAATATAGAAAAGATACACCTATCAACCTGTTCAGCGTCAAAGATATATTTTGATTTGAAAATTCCAAAAGTATTTGAACTTCTAAATAGGTACAACAATTGGGTGTACAAATTACTTGAATTCTCGAAATTTATAGTTCTACATTTCTTACTTTGTAGTAATACCGATGTATGAATTACTGTGTCTAGCCTGCGATAAGAGGATAACTCAATTCGTCGCATTACTTATGACGAACAACAAGCTATTCCTCCACAGGAAAAAATGCTTTTAAATAGAAAATCTATTGCTGAATTGATTAACTATGATCTTGCTAATGTGAAAGTAAGCTTTTAATAATATTAAATTCACCTTATATTATTTCGTAGAATTTATATGATTTTCTATATAAACCCAATTTATTGTCCTTTAAAAAAATAGAATAAAAAATTTACATACGAGTGCAAAATTATTAACGTCAACATGTCGTACGGGTGGTGGTACAAGGCGTGTCATAATTGCAAATCAACGGTCAAAACATACGATGATACTCTTTGGTGTTCTCGCTGTGGTGATAACAACCAGTCTCCTATTCCATGGTATTTTCTTTGTTAACCTTCAAATATTGAAAGCTATCCTATCAATATTTGTTACATTACAATGTAAATTTCCTTCATTATGTATATTGGAAAAAATAGGTATAAATTAAACGCTGTTGTTGATGATGAAAGCGGAGTAACTAATTTTACTATATTCGGAAGATTAGCGCAGGATTTGGTCCGCATTCCGGCAGAAAACTTAGCAGCAACAATTGATTCGGATAAATTTACTCTTCATTTTGTAATTAAAATAATTATTAGTCAGACCCATATTTTCCCAGTAATGGCAGATACGTAAAAATTTACAACAAATATTTCCTCTTTCAAAGTGTTAAAAATCTTTACACTAAATAAGAATACAAAACAAAAGGGGTAAATCAAAAAACTTTATTTTTAAAATCTGAAGGTCAGGCATGCCCAACTCCGAGTAAAAAAAAAAAAAGTGCGCACCGAGGTATCAAAAGAGGTTTCGCCAATCATAAGTAATTCTTCGAGGTAATACGACTTTCTTACCTTTTTACATCAATATTTTATATTTTATATATTATTTATGTACTTCAACTATTAATTGTAGTTTGGTGCAATCATCTAGTAAGTCCTCTGAAGTCCGGCACGCGAAAAAACATCGTCCTAGATAATATTTACTGCAAAAGTTCTATTAAAATTAAATAATTTTCTGTATTAATTTTATATTATTCTATATGTAATTCTGTATATAATAAAATTTGTTAATAGCATAAGCAATGTGCCTATATTATATATTTCCTGTAAAATATAATTACTGGTTATGTAAATTATACCGATGTGATTGCTGATTGTATAAAGTATACGCGATATATCAATATTATATGTTTTCTGAAAACCATGATTACTGATTATGTAAATTATAGAAATGTATTAGTCCTTCTTCGGCTCTAAGATTTGTGTTGATGATATTTGTTTAACCGCTAATTTTTTTATTTATATTTGTTGCAAAATTTTACTATTTATATAAAAAATTATTTATATCCACAGCAGCGTAGCGCGGATTTTCACTAGTATGTAATGAATACACATTAGAGAAGAAGGTATGAGTTGGATAAAAAATAAACGAAAGTAGGATGAGACAAGTGTATCTGCACAATACTTAAACTCGTGGTGAATCATTTGACGCATTCCTACATAGGCTACTTGGTTTCTCAAAAAAAATGTGTGAAAAAAACATTTAGGAAAAATTTTCCACAAGTTTTCAATTTTTTCAGTTTTTCGTCTGTTTGATTTTAAAGAAAACAAGTTTTTATGATTTTTTTTTTTTTCATATTTTATGAAAAATTAGCATTTTTGTTTTTCAAAAAAAAAAATTCAAAAAATAAAAATCCTATTTTTCAATGAAATATGAAATAAAATATTTTCAAAATTGCTTGTTTTTCTTTAAACCAAACGGGCAAAAAAAATGTAGAGTTTTCCATAAATTTTTTTTTCCTTGAAACCACACTTTTCTGAGGAACCAAATAAACCCCTTAGCCTATTATTATTTTGAAGCGATGATTAGCTACATGTCCTGCAGAAGGCCCAATAGCCCGTCTTTTATAATTTTTGTTAACCGCAGGCCCTCCTCTTTGTTGTACTGCAGTAGTTTTCAATTTAAAAACCATTATCTTCTTAAGATGAACTCACCCAGGACCTTTTTTTCTTTTTTTTTTTTTTTTTTTCGCAGATTTTTATTTTCCGTTATTGTTCCGACTACACTTTCATAAGGTTCAATCTTGCTCTCGTTAGGGCTCAAATTGGACGAAACTGACGTGGAACCAACCTAGCCTGTGAAAAGATTGTGTTTAGCCAGGACCATTTGATAGAATACACACACATATATATATATATATATATATATATATATATATACATAAATATAGTGTAGTTGAAAAGGTATACAGATAAAAATACACCCATTAGAGTTGTATGCATCTTATTTGATTGGATATAATAACAAAACGCAACAACAAAAAGATAATTTGTCTAGGGTGATAAGATTGTGCTGCGTAGAAGGAAAAGAAAACACATCTCTTAGTTTAATAGGTGATTAGATAAGTAAGGTTACTCTGGTTAAAATTCGGGTTTAGTTCCATCTGCTGCAGCTGAGCCTCCTGTAGTTTAAATGTAGGAGTTGAATCCTATAATACAGTTTTAAATGCAGCAGCAATCGGAACAATGGTATTGACTCCACATATAACTAAATACGCAATATAGCAGCAACTGCATGCAATCAAAAAAATACTTACTTGCAAGGAAATAGGTGAAAAACTGCAGCTTTCCAGCATATAAGTGAAAAGGTGTTCATGAATTGTAGAAAAAGATAGTCTTCCTTCTATCCTACCATGCAAGTTCTACCCTACCAGCAAAAAGTCAAGAAGTTGATTGTTTCCTGTTGCCCTAATAAAAGCCTTTGGTTAATAGTTCCAGTAAATGCATTGGATAGGAGCAAAAAAATAAACTACTTTTAGAAGTAAACGGAGTCATTTATTTGCACTTCATTTCCGACAATAGAGCATCCAGATTGGCGACCCATATTGTTACACATGATTTATACTATTTAATTTTTATAAATTTACTGTATCATTTATCTACTGATCAAATACTCAACAGAATACAAGAAAATTTGTCAAAAATTTAGACCGCTTAAATAGTAAACAAATGATGATAAAAAATCACGAAATTTAATTTCTAAAAGAGTTCAAATTGCCAAGATCATTCGTACCTCTGTCGATCGTCGATTCGGTACTCCGTTGTTGGAAATGAAGCGGAAGTAAGTAAATGGCCCCGTTTACTTCTAGAAGTATTTCTTAGCTTTACTCCAATAGATAGTTAAAATAACCTGGCAAAATTATTTATCTATACACAGCTACGCAAATAGCAAATTTTCATAATTGCCCTTCAAAATTGAATTTCTTATATAAACAGAAATCTCCATCAGCAAAAAAATGTCCCTAGTGACTCAAATGAATTCCCAACTTACGAAAGGGCATTTTTGCAAGAAAAAAGCAAACTCAAAGAACATTAAGCAATTTTAAAATTAAGAAGCTACAAAAAATGAATACAAATAAGTAATATAAGGGGGTGCATATGTATAAGTCCCCAAACAGTGTCTTGATGTTGTTGAAAAAGAAAGCATATGGATGGGTGTACATAAGTGCTTTAGACAACTATAACAATAAAGAGGCTTGAGTGTAACTAATAGCCCCACAATGACACCCATCTAATATTAGGGCAAAATCAAATATATACCAATTAAAAGCATCTTTCTGGGCAGAATCTAGTAGGGAAAGCATGAATGAATGATCAACACATACAAGAAATACACACCCACATAATAAAAAAAAAATAAAAAAAAATAAAAAAAAAAAGTAAAAAGAACTTTACGGCGATTTGCTACCTACTCGTCCAATATCTCTGCAGATGGTCAACACGCAATTCATCAAGGAGATATCGCAAAAGGGAGATCTTCCGAGTTGAAAATTGAGTGACGATTCCTGTTTCATGCGTGAAACAACACTATCAACATAAGAAAAACAAGCAATTCTACAACAAATGTTAGAAGCCTAAAATGCAAGAAAACCGCTCTAAATATATCATGATGTTCATATTGTATCCCTAATAAGATAAGAACCTACATTTTGTGCCAAAGTTATATAGGCAAAGTGAAAAACAATAGCTAAGGAACACTTGTTGAAGGCACCAAAGTGATGAAAACTTCAGTTCATAAAAGTATAAATATCTCAGGGTGGCAAGTAAAAGTCACATTATATATATGGGGGTTTCCTGCAATTTAGCTATATTAAAGAACCAAAATACCTCAAGAAAAGATTTTTATCTTGCCTGTTTGATAACCCAAGGAGATCAACAAATAATTTGGCGAGAAGATTTGTCAAAACAGCTCTTCGGAGTTGAACTTGTTCCAGGCTTCCTGTTTCATGCCAAAGAAAATATACACACAATAAACAAGGCAGCCTTAATAAATCATTGTAAAGCAAAATTTAAAAACATTGGATTTAAAACCTATGGTTATGATCTAATCAACTTAGAGCATACAGCCTACTTTCAAAGAAGTCCTAGGCATTTAAACTGAACCAGAAAATTTCACTTCCGTTTCTTATTGTTATAAAAGTTTGGCTGAGTCTCAAAAAAATCAAGTTGGTTATTTTAATCTGGTCTAATTTTCTATCAAAAACAAAGCAAACCAACTGAATGTACACCCAGATCGAAATTGTAACTTGTTGACCTTACATATTACATAGACCAACACTATTGGCAACTCAATGAAACAGGTTTTTGACAGCATCACTTGAAATGCTTAAGCCTAATTATCAATACTAGTATTCTAGTCCTAATTTATCCAAGCACCTTCGTATAATCTTTCAGCTTGTGAGAATAGAGTACTAGATACTACAATTCAAGCTTTTTCCTTTCCCAGAAGACTAATCAGTAGTAGGCATAGAGAATATGTTAGGACTCTGTGAGATAAAAAGAAAAGATGGAACTTAGAATATAGATATTAGATTTAAGAAAATATCATTTTCATTAAAAACTTATCATTATACAGAAAGACAAAAATGTGAGAATCGAATCCCTTTGATCAGCAAATATAACAGATCAAAGAGATTCAGCAAAATTCAAGTGGATACAGCATGGCAACCTTTAAGTTGCCATGAAATGAATAGCATTACTAGGAGAGATTAATATTTTATATCCAATATCTGGCTGATAATAAGTTGCTAGCCTTTTTCGACCTTCATATTCTCGGAGAGGACTATAAAGCTAAATGAGGATACAATTTACAATATTCTCTAATTTTTTAATAAAAAAGAGTCGCCAATAATGCACAAGCTTTTGATGGGCCGGATATTTTGCCGAATTTTTAGCTAATACATACTGATGACAGGAAAATCACAAGAAACTTAGGGCGTGTTTGGTTCTCCCTTTTTTCACCCAGGATTCGGAATCGGAATGGACGAATCCGTTTGTGGGTGTTTGGTATGCGGGAGTTCCATTCCGATTCCAATTCCCAGGGTGAATGGGAATCCCTTAATCACTCCTTTTTCCAATCTGGCCTCCTAGGCCGGATTGGAAATTGAATCCAAGCAAAAAAAATATACTTTGCAAAAATATTTAAATTATATTTTATATTTTATATTTAATTTAATTTTTTGACTTTAATTTTTAATTAAAATATAATTTTAAATTTAGAAATAAAATTTTTAATTCTAGAGTTTGATTTAGAAATTAAATTAAATATAAATTTGATCTATACATTTAAATTTAAATTTAATTGTAAGGTTGAATTTGAGTCAAATTAAAAATTAGTTTTCTATTTTGAATTGCCTTTTCAATTTTAAATTTTAAATTTTTTAAAAATTTACATATAAAATTTTTGTTTATCATTTCAATATTTTGATGTAAATTTTTAATATTTAACTATTAGTTTTAATTTAAATTATAAATTAAATTTTATGTTTTGAGGTGCAAACTTTTTAAAATTATTTTTATATTTTGTATTTTAATTGAATTTTAATTTTAATTATTTTTTAATAATGAAAGCAAGAATCAACCATACCGATTCCGATTGTTATTCTGAACCAAACAAATTAGGAGGTTTTATCATTCTGTTTCCGATTCCTACCCATTCTAATTCCATTTCCTATTTTGAACCAAACGCGCCCTTACATTATTTAAAAGAAAAGGGAAAAATTCTACCATAGACAGTTCATTGTCAATCAATTGTTTATTATCATGTTAATTTTCATTACTCTGAATTTGAAATATGTTTATTAACTGGACAACTCCCATATATTTTCTGATTTCAACTGATACATTACATTGAATTCCAAACTTCAAGCCTTACCGAAACTACCCAATAGGATGACTTCTGATTTGTATATAACAAGGAAAACACTGAACAAAATCTTGATCATTGAAAAAATGGATTATCCAAGTAATTAGCTCCACAGAAAATAAGTTCTGAGTGGTATACACACCTTAAGAAGATCAAAAACCTTCTCAGCAATATATTTCTGCTGAAGATTTGCACCCTTCTGTTGCACCTTATCAGGGTGAATGCACAATGTTGCTTTCCTATATACTTTTTTCACCGCACTGGCCGTAATCAAATCGGTCAATGATACAGGTTGCCAGCCACACTCAGGCCAAAGTATCTGGTCGCAGTTAAAAGAAAATAGACAAGTAATAACCAAGAAAAGAAGCCATCCACAGAAGAATAAGAAAACTGAATTCTAAATACCATGGTCCAAGTAAGCCCAACAATGAAACTAAGATTCCCATATTTGATGCTTATCGATTTGAAGTAATGAAAAGTAGATATCAATATATAATGCACATTTATGACTAACAGCAGTCCCAAACACTAATAAAAGTGAAGGTAATTTAGTCATCTAGATATATGAAGAATCTACGTAAGGTTGAGGTGCCATTCAAAGAAGAGAACCAAAATGAAACTATTGAGAATATCTGAAATACTTTGTTGATTGCAACTGATTAACACCTAAAATAGAAAAAAGTTATTGAAGCAAGAACATTAAATAATTTTGATAAAAACATACATAACTTACCTGAACTATGGACCATTTTGAGTTGCTATCCGACCTTTCAAAATTTTGATTTTACTATCCAACTTTTCAATTTGTTTGATTTGAGTCAATCAACTGCACTTTGACTTCAAAATTTGAATCCATCGTTTATCTTTACATGCTTAGTTAGTATACTTTATGCAATTTCCGCAACTATAAATTAATTAAAGTAAGTAGTTTAAATTTTGGAGTCAAAATACCGTTGACTGACTCAAATCAAACAAATTAAAAGGTTGGATAGTAAAATCAAAATTTTGAAAGGTTGGGTAGCTGACTCAAAATAATCTATAGTTCAGGTAAGTTTTGTACATTTTTTCGAATAATTTTTGATAGAGCATATAAGGCACTTTTATACATTTAGGGGAATTTTCTTTCATGATTGCAAACTAAAAGCTCAATTTTAGTCCACTGCATAATCATGGTTTTGTAGAATAATGCATTCCGCCAAGTAGATTGATTTATCTTATAATGAGAAAATGACATTTAGGCCATTTATTTATGTGGTCATAGACACCTTTCACCTTCCCATCAATCAATTGATTTATGCCCTCAAGCAAGATGTCATGGCATATAACGCCCCAATAGTTCCAGATCGGATGGAAAAGGAATTTTGATAGGAAATATGAGGCCACTCACCTTATTAATAATAACTGAGCTTAAGAATTTTGAACCAGTGGTTTGGGCCCAACGAGTTATTAATGCTAGCAGACTGGATCGTTACAATTGGTATCAAAGGCGAATACCAGCCGGAAGTGTGAGAGCTAAGTGTTATACGGTGGTGGAAGCCACCTCTAGAACCTGAAAGAGCCACCTTTAGAATCTTACACCACCTCTAGAACCCGAAGGAGTCACCTTTAGAATCTTACATCACCAAATAATTCTAGTCTATATTTGTGAGCGGGTTTGGACCTGAAGAGGACATCAGGGTCTAAACAGGGAGACTCTATAACGCCCCAATAGTCCCATATTGAATTGGAAAGGGTATTTAATTGAAAATATAAGGCCACGCATCCTAGCAATAATAACTTGGCTTAAACATTTTGGGCCGGTGGTTTGGATCCAATGAGTTATTATTGCTAGCAGATCGGGTCGTTACAACCAATAGTCCCACATTGGATGGAAAAAGGGCTTCGATAGGGGAATATAAGAGGCCATACACCCTATTAATAATAGCAGGGCTTAAGCATTTTGGGTCGGTGGTTTGGGCCCAACAAGTTATTATTGCTAGCGGGTCCGGTCGTTACAATTGGTATCAGAGCCAAATACCGATCGGGAGTGTGAAAGCTAAGTGCTACGCTGGAGCCACCTCTAAAATCTCGCATCGTCTGATAATTCTAGTCTATATCTGTGATCAGGCTCAAGTTTGGACCTGACGAGGACGTTAGGGTCTAAAAAGGGGGAGTCTGTAATGCCCCAATAGTCCTACATTGGATGGGAAAGAGGTTCTAATCGGAAATATAAGAGGCAACACACCCTAATAATAATAACTAGGCTTAAACATTTTGGGCCGGCGGTTTGCGCCCAACTAGTTATTATTGCTAGCGGGTCGGGTCGTAACATGTCATCCAACAAGGCTCATAATCTAGTACTTGAAAGCATAGCTGCTTTGTTTAGCTCATAGAAACAAGAGCCTTGCTTTCTGAGATAAATACAAGATCCACTATACAAAGCATTAAAAATGAAAAGGACAAACTTCGATTTGCCCCACTTGTGGTTTAGTGCATTTTCACTTTGTCGCAGTGGTTCAAAAAGTTGCACTCAACAACCTTGTTGTTTTATTTTTGTTTCATCTTATGTACCGTGTTAAATGTAGTTAAACAAGATAACTACAATCTGTACTTCACCATCCTATGATCTTAAGCCACTGGGCAGTATAATATAGCATTTACCATCCTATAATTAGTACTTTACCACCCTATAGTTTGGAAAAAGTATCACTTCAGTATGTTGTTTAACTCTATTTGATATTAGGTTCTTACAGTGAAACAAAAATAAAACCACAAGGCAGTTAAGCACAACTATTTGAACCACATGGAGGCAAAGCGACAATGCGCTAAGCCGCATGTGGCAAATTGAAGTTTACCCAAATAAAAACCAACAAAAATTTAAAGGGAATGTCAAGGTCAACAAAACTACAATTAGCGAGTACGAGAAAGTCAAGATGAAGAAAAAGGTGATCAAAGGAATTGATCAGTTCACTATGTTATATTATAACCAACAGATCTTGTATAGCATTGAGACATTTTGTTCCCTTGAAATAACACTTGTCATGCTCATATTATACAAATCCCAGAATATTTGAAGATACTAGAGGTATCTTATATGCATTAGCCGGCGATGTCTATCCTTCACTTATCAGAATTCCACAATAAAATTGTTCAAATTCTGCAATGCTCCATGAAAGCAAAATGTTCTTGCAGCTTGCAAATTTCAGCATGCTACTCCAATGTGGATGGAGAATCAAAATTCAAGTCTATAGATGCATGCAGATGAGGAAAGCAGGCACAACAATGAAGACTGTAAAGTTTTAAAAGAAAAAAAACAGAAAAGATGAGATATAAAAGCAATATGTCATATTGGAAGCATAGAAACTTCAAGCATATATAATGGAATCTGCCTCACATATTGTAATGTTGATAGCAAGGCCCGCAAGTTGCCTTCTTTCCCAGCAGCCCACCGTTTTATCTCAAAATCCATTGTTTCACCGATCCTCTGGAATCAGCGAACAGCACTATTTTAGAAAAAGTAGATCTTCACAGAAAAGAGTGATCCCAACATAAAGTGCCACATTTAAATTGAAGTGATCCTAGCTATTACATAATTGTTACGCATTCACAAGTGCACAAGTTAAGCATGTTGTTCATAAATCATCTTACATGTCTTTCTGCCTGCTCCCTTTGAGTTTGCATATCCCGCTCGTTTTTCTCAGCTAGAGCTTTTGCCTGTACATAGGAAATTAATTAAAATGCCAAAAGGATGATTACAGTTAAACAAGGCCATTAGTTTCTTATAGAAGAACATACTGCACGTTCAAGGGTTCTCTGGTGACGTTCAAGTCTAGCTCTTCTTCTTTCTTCACTCTCTCCCTCAATATCTTGAAATTCTCCAGATGATGAAGGGGCTGCAAAAAGCAAGACTAGTCAGCTAACCGTAAAACTGATTAGCATGTAGAAGAATGCATCCACACAGTTAAACACATCTAACACTAAGTAATAATCTAAATTGAGCACTACCTCCAAATACAGAAGACAGGTCATCCACAATATTTGTTGTCGAAGATGCCTTCCTCATGGTGGATGTTGAACCAGAAGACGCCCATCTTGGCCCATCAGAATTGCCCCTCCCTTGAGTTTGAGCATCAAACACAGTTTCCTGCAATGATGATTAACAAAAAATAAGAGAAAACTAATTGAATAGTAGTTCACATAGTTGACAATATACAAGATATTACCGATGGTGGAGCACGTTGTTTTGGTGCACTATTAGCTCGAGATCCCATACTAAAGAATGACTCAAGATCATTTTCAGGTTTGTACTGCTGCTGCTGCTGCTGCTGCTGCTGTTTTTCTCTTGCAGTGGCAGCAAGCCTTTCACGAGCTTCAGCAGCAGCTCTTTCCACTGCTGCTCTCTCAGCTCTCTGTCGTGCTTCTGCTGCAGCTCTCTCTACTGCAGCCCTCTCGGCTTTAGCCCTAGCATCCGAAGCAGCTCTTTCCCTAGTTTCTGCAGTAGCCCTTTCCCTAGCTTCTGCAGCAGCCCTTTCCCTAGACTCTGCAGCAGCCCGTTCGGCTCTCGCTCTCGCCTCCGTTGCAGCTCTCTCGCGTGCTTCAGCTTGTGCTCTCTGCACTGCCATTCGTTCGGCTCTTAGGCGAGTTTCCCTCTCTGCTTTTTGGCGAGCCTCAGCAGCAGCTCTTTCGCGTGCCTCCCTCGTTGCTTTTTCCACGGCTTGCCTGGCCTTCTCCCTTTCTCTCTCAAGTTCTAACTCTCTATTCCTTTCAAGTCTCTTTTGCTCCTCCTCTCTTTCTTTCTGTTCTTGCTCACGTTCTAACCTTTCATGTTTCTCTTTATCTTCTAGATCCTGAACTCGTGTAGATTCTCTACGTTCCCTCTCCCTTACCTCCTTAGCATGTTTGAACTTAGCCTCAGCTCTATCCATAGCCTCCTTCATAGCAGCAGCAGAAGCTGCTGCAGTAGAATTCTTATCGATTTCATCTATGTCAATGAAAGCTTCTCCGCTATCATTAGCAAATGCTTGAGCCTTCCCCATGGCAAAATCTTCTAACTCATCTATTGGAGATACTCCAGATTTATCGACTGACTCTTTCGAGTGATTATTGTGTGTTTGTTTGATGACAAGTGGTGGTGGGGGCCGCGAAGGTGGTGGAGCACTTGTGGGTTTTGTGAACAGGGGAATTTCCGAAACAGTGAGCCATACATCATCAGAAGTTTCGCTATTTTCATTAGACTTTGGTGATTGGTCTTCAAAGGTGCCATTTTGATCATATCTCTCTGAAGTTTGGAAACCATTGCTACTCACTGATTTATTAAAATTAGAAGATTTTGCAGATTGGACCTTGGGATTGTCATTTGTAAAAGTTTCCATGTTTAGAGGGCTCTCGTCCTTCTTCTTGTTATTCACCTCAGCACTAAATATAGGTACTGATTTCGAGAGCTCATCGAAAGCATTAGAATCCTCAAATATGCCACCGATAGGAGAGGAATCAACCTTTGTGCTTTCAGAATTCATAGACTTGCCAATATTTTCTAACGGGCTCGAAAACAAGCCTGACGATGAATATGCTGAGGTGGAAGCCGTTTCTAAAACAACAAATGGGTCATCTGACATGCTGGCAGCTGGCTTAGCTGATGTGGCTGATTTTTGTTGGTTAGACTCGGTAGCCTCCCTTCAAAGAATGTAAACCATAAGCATTGTATAAAGAAATTTTCGCACAAAAACTACAAAATCTACGGATTTGTGTGCAGAATCATCAAATATAACAAGCTGCACTGGGCAAGGGAACCACTATGACAACTTGTACTTACGAAATACAGCTTTTAAATAGATATATTACAAAGGAAAAGCACTTGAAGATGTAGCTATGATGATAGCGTAACTAGCAGGTCACTTGCTCTAAAAAACAAAAAGAATTTAGCCTTACTTTATATAGTAAGGAGTTGTATAAAGTGGTACAACTAGATGTTTGTGAAGCATTCTGCCTATAATGAATCCAACTGTATATAAAGATCAAATGTACACCGATCAAACATTATCAACGTAGAAATAAAGGAATGATTGCCAAACATACTAATGAATTGACAAAACTCTAGAGCAAATGGCAGCTTCTTGAATAAAAAAAACTCATTGAGCACACTGGTTCTGTGGTCGTGGCAGAATGGAAGAGGAGAAACATAGGACAAATGTATCAACACTCATGACCCCATTATCCTTCAAGCTATTTGAGTTAAAGGCAGATCAATAAATGGGAAAAATTACTACGTCAAGAGGACTCCAAAGAGTGAGAAGGTTCTTGCAAACAAAAGACAACCAATTTGCAAATTCCCAAAGGATGTTTCTATGCTTTAAGTTAATATCAAAGGCAAATCAGTACTATGGAAAGGCGGTAGGCTGGGAAGTAAAAGCCAAATTTATGAATAAAGAGCATAATTTGTACTAGAGAGTAAAAAGTTTAAACAAGAAAAAAATATAAGGGGTTTTATACTAGGAACTACTTTTGACTATAGAATGAACTATAGATAAAATGACTATTCCATGTTAAAAAAGAGCAAAGTGTATGGGTTAAAATTATATGAATAAATCATCTTTGAAAAGCATGACTTCTAATCCTTATAAAAATCTCATCTTCCATAAAAAAGAATGATATAGTACAAGAATAAAATCCAAAGAGAAAAAATCAAAATGTCTAAAGCATAGCCATGCGCTTAAGTACATGCAAAGAAAACCTATAACTTCTTCAACAACCTTAACCAACAATGTGAACCTGCGGGACAACTGCAATTACCACTAATATTAGATACAAAATTATTTTGAAAATGTCCAGGTCAACATTCCTAGTGACAATTTTGTGATTCATTTTACTTCAGAACATTGTCCATCTACAGTTCAGAAAAATATATAGGATAAACAATAGAATGGAAAGCATTAAATAACACCAATATAATATAATCTAAAGTTTCTGGAGTCATCTCTTCTGTTTCACTTTCTAACTGGATAGTAAATACCAGTCGAGAAGAAAACATAGTAAAGACCAAGAGAAAACGTGTAATGAAAAAAAATACAAAAAAAAAGTAATTCACTTCACATATCAAGATGGTTGTGATACCAGCAGCAATTATTAAAAAGGTGAAGACCAAGAGAACTCGCAAGAAAATTAAATTATCTGATACAAATGATGGATCCTTAAAGAAAACCAAAAGTTTATCTAACAAGTGTGATAGATGTTCCTAGATAGCAGAGAAACAACCGCGAAGAATGACTAAGATGGACATCAAGGCCTACATGCAAATAAATGTAAAATACAGCCTTGAGATATACTAAGTAATAAGATTTTAGCGAATTTCTCCTATGGCTAATAGGCTGGGTTCAAAGCTCAAGGAGATCAAAATATATAAGCGCCTTCAGCCTACTGTTACTTATGTTCACTTTACTGGGAGTGATATGTGTCCAAAACAACTTCAATAAGAGGTGGATATGAGAGGATTCTGCAATGTTCTAAAATGCAGAAAGCAGTCAACAGGCGACCAAGCTCAAGAGCATATGCAGGTGCCTATGCAGTCTACATAGGATACAATATAAATATATTAAATATAGCAGATACGGTGATATGTGATAAGTAAAAATACGAGAGAGTAGAATCATGGAGAAACATTCTAAGTATTACATGTTGTTCAACACAACACTATAACATATGAAATTTATACAACATATCACGCAAATGCGTTGTTAGAATGAAGCATGACTAGTGAAATAAATGAAAAAGATTTGTATATCAGATATAATAAGAGTGCATGACTAGCCTAATATAGACATGTCACACTAAAAATTTACATATACAATAATTAAAATGCATGATAGGAAGCAGGTTTCTTATGTCGCAACAATTGATTCCATGTATGTACTCTCTTATTGTTGAGCTTTACTCGCTAAATTTCTTTTGTCAATCCTTCGGTTCAACAAATACATCACACCAAAATGTATTATCATTTGTTGGAGAATATTACTTTATAACTTGATCAAAAGTTTGAAACTTCTAAATATTGTCTACATTATTTGACCAATATAGCAAAACACTTTTTTCTTTCTTGATACGTGGATCAGCTAATTATTCCAATCGTATTTAGCCAAACACATGGCAATTTCATATGTTTGGTAGAAGATATCGCAAGCTAAATGAGAAGAAAAAAGATTTAAATAGAAGAATAAGCAAAATGGATCAAGATTGAGTGCAGAGACATCATGAGGTTGAAAAGGTAACCAGCTACATCAAACATTAATAACTAGTCCAATCCCTCGGTGTCGCTAAAAGCAAAAGATTCAAATCTATGATGTATCTTCTGCCGTATGAATTATCACTTAAGAAACACTAGCATGCATCACAAATATAAACATTCAACGAGAAATTAAATGGAGCTCATAAATGTAGCCAAGGTGGCACCTTTTCTTCTGAGGAGGGCTGCTCCCGCCGAATCCAGGTATCAAATCATCGAATCCCGGCAATCCCTCCTCTTTCCTCTCCTCCGATTTCCTATCCTTCCTATCGCTCGAATCCGGCATCGCCTTCCCGAGATTCTCGAGGAGATCGTCGAACGGAGGGGACGCCGATGCCGCACGGTTAGATCCCGAAGCTATCGATGCGAACACGTCGTCGTACCTCACCGAGGAGCTCCTTACGCCGGGAACCCCGTCGAAGATGTCGTCGTCGTAGACGGGATTGTCGTACACGGGCAGCGACGAGGACGACTTCGACCGCGCCTCCCGAGGGGCCGCGTCAAAGATCGAGTCGAAGACGTCGCCTCCGCCACCGCCACCGCCGCCAAGGTTGGGCTCCCCGATGGGCGCCCCCGCGCGGCCGGATCCGGACCCGTTCCACGGGGAGGCGGCCTTGGACGCGGACATGGGGGCGGATTTTCCCTGGGGGCGCAGGCCGAAGTCGCGGGAGAGGAGGTCGGGGAACTCGTCCATGGCGGAGCTCCGCCGTGGCCGGTGAGCAGATCGGGGTGGTTCCGGGGGCGGAGACCGGTGGCGATCGCCGGAGATCGATCGGGGGTGAAGGGGGAGGCGATCGAGATCCGGGGGAGGAGGGAGAGGGAAATGGGAGAGGAGAAAGAAAAAGGAGGGGGGAGCCCGAGAGATCGGGGGACGGGGTGGAAATGCGAGGAGAGGGAGTGGATTAAACTCGGATACAATGTATGAGTAGTCCCTGTACTTTCTACAAACTGAAAATTAGTAAATATATACTTCTTACTTTTTCAAATGAGCCACGCTACCTGTACACCCCGGATGGGGTGTACATCCTACACCCCATTCCATCCTGGGGTGGGGCTTTTTTTACTGGTCACATCATGTGACCAGTGGAATTCACCCCACCCCAGAATGGAGTGGGATGTAAGATGTACACGCCGGATGCCTGGCTTCCAAATTTCGGCATATTTTTTATTTCTGTTTTTTTTTAGCATTAAGCAAAATATTAGTACATGTTTGGAACCAATATAAAAATATTATAATATCAAATAAATAAATTTTGATACAATAAATAATTTTTTTATAAAGAGTTATCTTAATACTTAAAATATATTTTCAAAAATCTTGAATTTTTGAGGTAAAACAAAAATACATTCTTTGCTATGTAAAAAATATAAACAAATATTAAGGGTTCTCCAAACAATATTTTAGTGAAGTAGTGCTGTATTGAGATACATCATTTCTAGAATAAGAAGAAATATTGTAATTATTTTTGGGGTTTCCAAACACATCTTAATATTTACTACAATTTGTATCTTTACTTTTGTTTGAATTTGATTAAATTAAATTACATATTTTGTAATAGAGATTAAATGATCATTTTATAGATAGTATAAAAATGCACAAAATTTATTAGAAATATAACTCATTTTGATTAATTCAATTTTAAAATATTTGAATTTGATATGTAAACTTTTAATTTCTTTGATTTAAACCATTTGAGGATATTTTTTTTCTTAATGTTATATTTATTTGATTGAATAATATATTCACATTTATCACATGAAATGCCTCCACCAAATCATTTTAAATAAATGACAAATTCAAAATTTTAAAGTAAAAAAACTAACAATTGGTTCAAATAAAATGAATTATCAAAACTTTTAAGTCCAACATGTTAGTTACTTATGCAAATTAATGTGAAATAATCTAAGAAATACATGCAGATTATTAGATAATCGTTAATCTATTTGAAAACATTATAAACGCTTACCGGAATCCATGCATGATGAAACACATTTTCATATCTTATCGTTTCTCAAGCACCGAGAATAAAACATCGCTTGGATTGAGTGCTTCCAAGTCTAGATTCGTCGTCTAATTAATTTGCTCTGAATGAGGCAGGACAAATGACGGCAGGAATCCGACTCAGGACCACAACCCTATTATTTTCCTTGTATACTACGTTTAATTAGGGTCCCATAAACCCTAATTAGACTTGTACTAGGTTTCTACATATTAATAGTCCATACCCAATAGATGTTTACCGAGCCCATATTAAATCGCTTAATAGCCCTATTAAATTAGATAGCTTGTCACGCTCCGGGTGTAAACCAGAACCCAAGTTCGACAACAGATCCACCGTATATGCAGTATTTTTCACGTATACGAAGCGATACAATAACCCAAGCAATAGTATGAGGTATACATGAGTGAGTAAAGACACAAAAAGGTGGTATAGAGCGAGGGAATAAATCGCAGACTAAACTGTATAAAAAAAACAACAACAACAACTCCCAACAAAAGAAACCTCCAAAATACCATCTCAAGAAAAACCTCCAACAACACCACAATGCAACAAGAGAACAACTCCAATATAAAAGAAGTACACTCCACAAAATACACTCTACTATAACAACTCCACATCAACAACAACTCTCCACAAACACCAATCTACTACAACACCATAATACAACTCCAAATAAAAACAACTACAAGTATAAACTACTATATACAACTCCAACATAAATACCCACTATATCATTCTATATAACTCCCACATAACATACAACTCTAAATAAGTATAACTCTCAAATGAATAATTACAACTCCATAAAACCCCAAGTAGCAACCCTCTACATAACTCCTTACAACTCTGAAAATAAAGGAACATACATACAGCTGGCTCCAGCCAGACCAAATATATACAACAGTCTGAATATCTACAAAAGCTGAAAATAAGAAAACTGTGGGACAACCTCTATCCAAATCGCCGGGGTGGAGCTCTATCTAGTCCGCGACTTCCTTGCCGCGCTCTGCCGGTGTCGCTGCTCTAGAGGAAGCCATCGGAGAGCAACAACGGGCATGAGTACTACTAACAAGTAGTCCTCAGTGGGTAAATTATCGAACCTCCGACCTACCCACAGAATATACCCAAAAGGTAAAGTAGGAGATGATAGCAAGTATAAAAGTAATAGCTGAAATAAAAGATATGCTACTATGCCCAATGTCAAAAGTATAATGTCAAGAGTATGTATGTATGTATGTATCACTGAAAGAAACTACTGGCGATGATGAAAAGTTCGAAAATCTCGAAAGGCTAGGGCCTTCACCCAAATCAAACAAGAGCAGGTTCCAGCACCTTCTCTATTTCTGGAGCAGCTTTTCGAGATTGTCGAACTATTCACGTGACAGTAGATCATCCTCACCCTCGTGTACCAACGACGTCCTCAAATATATGATGTCAATATATGCATGTATGCATCACTGAAAGACAACTGCCGAGATATAACCCAATCAACTATCCGGTACTACAACCCGGACCTGCCTGCGCTCGTATCACAAATAGATCACCCTTACCATCGTGTATCAACGATGTGGCATCACAATCGTGTATCAACGGCATGGAATCATACTCAGGTATCCACCTCTCTGACCGGCTATCACGGTCCCGCCTACTCCGGAGTGGCACTCGATGGGCGCGACCCACTCGAGTAAATAAGTAACACATATCAATCATATCAGTACAGCAGACGAAAGTACATCAGTATGCTCAAGATGGAACTCTCTATCCACTAATGCAAAAACCCGGCCCAACTGATGCATAATACTAATCGGCCCAACCGCCCACAATCCGCGGTTGCCGAACCAAATCCCGAGGCGATAATCCAGTGCTATCCCACCCGACTCAACAACATAACTATACTATTCCCTACTCTGCTCAATACCCCGAACACAATAAGCATAATATAAGAAGAAGAAATGGTTTTCTCCTAAGTTTTAATCCAACATGAATAGTATAGCAATATGTAAAAGAGTGTGGCCTATCTAATGTCCAAGCAAGCATACAATAGTTCAGGTCCAGCAGTCAGCCGCCAGCTCATGAGCCTTCCAACGGATTTCAGGACCGCCTACATTGAGGTGGGTGATGCATCGGTCCGGGCTTTATCAGATCGTCACCTACGTGGTACCGTATTCGGTCAGACCCCTATGATTGTTGCAAGCCCTGGTCCCATTTCTTGAGCCTTCTCGCCTTTCTTTCAGTATAGTAGCTTGCTACTTTCTGTTTTGCTTAATTAGCGTATATTTATACACATTTGGTCATTAGCTAGAGCGATTATCTGTTATGTTCATATCAACATTTCCTATTCTATACTGCATGTTAGAATAGGAGTTCAGCTTTAGTTATACAGCTTCAGTTATACAGTTTCAATATACAGTTTCAGTTACACAGTTGCAGTTATATAACATCAGTTGAGATTACATCTTTCAGCATTCCGACAGGGATTTTCCGGCTTTATGCCGATTGTTCGGTCTTTTGACCGCGAGCTTGAATATCAGTATTATGATCGCCATAGCACTAGCTGTTCATTTCACGTACGCTGTGGGACTGATCCCCCACAATGCGTTCTTTACTTGTAGAGTGGTCACATAAACCCGTGAGCCCCAAGCTGCACATTGTGGATGATAGTGGCGACATGTGTGCCCCTGAGTGCACATTGGTGCCGGGTTATATGTCCCCGAACGTGCTGGCTTTTGCATTAGCCGAGGTCCTCGTGACCGATGACGGCATTGATTGGGTATTTTCAGTTCTAGCTTTGATGCATGATTTACTGATATTGTTACTCCAGCATTGATTAGCATGATTGTTGGTACTCTACATTACAGCTTGACATTTATGTATTATCATACTTGCCCTGTTCTATAGCATGATACATTGACATTGTCCATATTTATCTAATTGTTAGTTATAGCATGTTCAGCTTCCTTCATGAGTACCCTGCTTTCATTTCAGCATGACTGGTATCTGTCTTTCAGCTTTCAGATTATATCCTGTTATTACTGTCCGCTGCTTACGTTTTCCAGTAGGTGCAACTTGCTATTTCTCGGCCCATCGTGCCCACTGGGATACATTTATGTTGTATCTCACACCTTTTGGTGACAATTTTTTCTGGTCAAACAGGTGTTGGGATGTCGGGACGATCTTGAGAGCTGTTACGATAGAGTTGTCCCCTGTTATTGGCCGCAGTGGCCCAGTGCTTTGCTTTTACAGTTTTAATTATGTCTATGTTCTTTCGAGATTAGTTTTTTATGTTCTTTGTGGAATTGTGGTTGTATTTAGTGTAGAAATTATGATTTGGTTTAATTGTTAGTTGGTCAACTCTGATTGTATCATTGTACTTGCTTAGCCGTGCATGTATAGGGGAGACTCTATCCATGTGGACAGAGAATTTTCTGTGCATGTGGCGGTCTGTTCACGTCCTGGGTTTTAAAGTCGTAAACTCTGATTTTTTTTTTAAAAAAAAATTTACCGCGCTTTTCGAAACTCGGGGCGTGACAATCTTCCTCTGGAGACTCTTCCCGAGGAGTCATGTCGCCCGCGGCCACCGCACGTCGCCGGCGGAGCAAGTTCTTCATTTATTTTTATCTTCTCTGCCAGAGGTGAATCAAATTCTTCCCTCTCTTGATTTTTTTGCACCAAGACTTCTTGCAGTGATCTTCTAACATCTTGGGCATCACCTTGGTGCAGCCACGCCGACTGAAGCTCTCCGGTTAACCGGTGGAGGCATAGAAGATGTCGGAACCCTAATCTTGCCGGATCTTCATGCACGTCGTTTTCGGTGGGTTTGCGGGTGATCAAGATTGCTGGGCTTCCTCTATAGACTCCCAGGAAGCCACCCACAAAGTTTGAAGGCTTCTGGTTCACTATCGAGGCCGCAATCTTGAAACCTAGATTTCTAACTTTTGGACCTTGGCCGGACTTGGCCGCCTGTCGTCGCCGTCACTCCCTGACACCGGCCAACCCTTAGGTTAGCTTCATCTTCTCGAGAACACTACCCTAGTGCCTTTTGCATGGACCTTTTTTGCTCTCGGGTTATCTCTCTTTCCATCTCGACTTTAGGTGGATCGAATTATTTCTTCTCGGCCAACCGCCGCTCACAGTCGCCGGCGCTAGTGTAGGGGGCACCCCTGGCACCTCTGCTGACCTCCTGCTGCTGCTGCTGCTGCTTACCTCTGGGTGCAACCCTAATCCAAGTTGAAGCAGTCTCAACTAACCTGAGCTCTTAAGTTCTTGATCCTTTTCGGCGGCTCTCCGACCTTGGCAAGGTGAGCCCTCATTTCTCTATACTCCTTCTTACTGTCGCCTGCCTTGGGATTCAGCAGAACTTGAGTTCTTAAGTTGTGACACCCCCGAATTTTGGATTAATCCTATATATAAATGATATAATATGACTAAATCTCTTAATCCGGCTATAGCATTTTGGATGGTAGCTAGGCCCAAGAGGTTAAGAGGGTTGAGCGTGTTAGAGCTAGAATAGTTCTAGGATGGGTAACCCCGTGGGAAGTTGGGGCGTCATAGTTGGTATCAGAGCCATTCACCAGTCGGAAATGTGAGATGAGTTTTAGCTGAGCCAGGGTTATATAGTGGGTAGAGCGAGGCTCCCCGGCTAATAACCGTTGTGGGTGGAGTGCAGCTCCCCACAAGGTCGGCTAAGGCTAGCGAGATGAGTTTTATATCGCCTAGTGCTTGTTAGTGTCTTTGAGCCTAACGAGGACATTAGGGCTTAAATGGGGGAAGAATGTGACACCCCCAAAATTTGAATTAATCATATATATAAATGATATAATATGACTAAATCTCTTAACTCAGCTATAGCATTTTGGGTGGTAGCTAGGTCTAAGAGGTTAAGAGGGTTGAGCATGCTAGAGCTATAGTAGTTCTAAAATGGGTGGTCCCCCTAGGAAGTTAGGGCGTCACATAAGTGGTGGCCTAACTCGAGCTCTAGGGAAGCAAACCTTGGTCGAGATTGATCCCATTACTGTTTCGGCAACCCCTCGACTCAGGCAAGGTGAGCCTCTGAACCCCCTTGGCCTCCTGAGCATGATGCTCTCTTTAGATCTCTGTTTGGTTAAATGGTTGGTTGGCAATCTCAACCTAGGTCTTTGTTTGCATTTGTAGGTTGGTCTTTAGCACTTCTTAGACTTCGTGCCACCTTTGGACAGTGAGCACGAGCTTCTGTAAGTCGAGGACCATATACTGTAACCCGTGGATTGATCCGAAAGCCCTCGGATTCAGGTAACGAGTCGAAACTTTGATTTTAGTATGTTTTATGTAAATTGTGGTTAAATTTGACCATAAGGAAAATTTTGGAATAGACTATTCATTATTGTTACGATTACTGAATTTTATAGAATGAACCAAACATAATAATTCTATATACACTATATTTCAATATTATATTGCTGTATTAAACCAAACGCGATAATACAAGATCACTAGCAATCCGATTCAGTAGTATCAAATACTTAGTTATGTCGATATAACCTGTAATGCTATATAGCGCGAACCAAACACGCCCGTAATTCAATATTATATTACTGTATTAAACCAAACGCGATAATATAATATCAGTAGTAATCCGATTCAGTAATCTTAAATATCTGGCTATTTCGACATAATCTTAATGCTACATAATGTGGACCAAACACACCATAAAGGGGGCATTTGGTTCAGGTTATCTTGCCAAGATTACAGAAAATCCTGTTAGGATTACTGTGTTTGGTTTATTCAGTCTGTAATCCATTCGGTAATACAAACCAACGTATTTTAAAAATAACGTATTGAAAGGGTTCAAGGGTTGGATTGCAGACTAGATAAATCAAACACAATAGTCCTGACATAATTGCCTGTAATCTTGGCAAGATAATCCGAACCAAACGCCAGGTAATCCTGTCAAGATTACTGTGTTTGGTTTATTCAGTCAGTAATCTGATCGGTAATGTAGCATTACGAAAGATACATAATTAATTCGAAAATATTACCGAGCAGTGGTGAGTATCTCATATTACCGAGGATAGGTTATCTTGTATTTTATATAAAATTACAAGTTTGCCCTTCAACCCTTTAAACCCTTTCAATACGTTATTTTTAAAATTTTAATTTTAAATTTTGAATTGTTAAATTTAAAATTTAAAATTTAAAATTTAAAATTTTAGATTTCAAATTTAGATTTTAAATTTTAAATTTTAAATTTAAATTTTAAATTTCAAAATTTTAAAATTTAAAATTTAGATTTTAAATTTCAAATTTTCAAATTTCAAAATTTAAAATTTAGATTGCAAATTTTAAAATTTAAAATTTAAAATTTTAATTTTTAATTTTTAATTTTTAATTTTTATATTTTAAATTTTAAAATTTTAAATTTTAATATTTTAAACTTTATAATTTTAAATTTTAATATTTATATTTATACTTATATTTTAATTTTTAAAATTTTAATTTTTAAATTAAAATATTAAATTTTATATTTTTATTCTGAGTTTAAATTTTAAATTTTAAATTCAATTACAAATTATAGTTTAATAAAAAAAATATTAAATTTGACTACAAAAATAATTTTGTAATAGACTGTACATTATTATTAGAATTACTGAATTTTATAAAATAAATTAAACATGCTAATTCTATATATATTGTAATTCAACATTATATTACTACGTTAAACCAAACACGATAATAATGATAAATAGTAATCTAATTTAATAATTTGAAATATATGAAGAATATATGTGAAGAATATATTTATGTGAAGAATCTATACCTCTTTATTATTTCTCTTATTTTCTTACATGTGGCAACATTTCCTTCCCACAATAATGAGAATCTCTTTATCTCCATATCTTCTGTAACCCTTGAAACTCTTACTCTACTCGAAATGACGTTAATAATGAGAATCTCTTTGTCTCCGCAACTCCCGTAACTTCCGAAACTCTTACTCTTCGCATCTCCCGTAACCTCCGAAATTCTTGCTCTATTCAAAGCGGCGTTACGATCTGTTATTCCTCCTACCCTCTCTTTTTTTTTCTTCTTTAATAATGGGAATTTTTTCGTCTCCGCTTGAAGTGGCAGGCATCATGGTACGATCTCCTGCTCCTCCTTCTCCTCCTCCTCCGATCCCTAAATCTATTTTTGCGTCGTAATCGATCTAGATTTTTTTTCATAATTTCTCGCTTAAAATCATTGCTTCTTTAAATTTATCAAATAAAACATTTATTTTTTGTTTAATTTGTGGCATTTTTGGTATTTTAGGGTTTAATAGGTTACCATGCATTTAAATTTGACAAGCTCTGAAGAGATGTGGGAAGGCATCGGTCGCGGTAAATAAGAAGACAATATTAGTCTACATTATCATCTTATTTTAAGAATTTATTAGTATTTTTTTCTTTTTTTGTCCTAGATGATGATACATTTTGTAGTTTTGATGCGAATTCTACAGGAGAAGGTTGTGAATCCGTTGTTCGAGAGTAGACTGAAGCAATTTGGGATCGGCAGGGCCCTACCGTTGAAGAGAGACCTCACCTGCTTCGTAAAGTGACCGAAGGTGGTGTGGATCTAGCGGCAGGGAAGGATCCTCAAGCAGAGGTTGAAGGTGCCTCCAGCGAAGAAAAAGTTTTAAGTTTATTCTTTACCTTTATAATATTATCTTTTTATTATTATTATTATTATTATTATTATTATTATTATTATTCAACCAACTATAAAGGAAATGAATAAACTCAACTTTTTTTTTTTGATAATAGGCGATAATGACGGATTGAATTAAATCAAATCAATATAGGATTATAAGCGATATAAATTTGATGAGATAACATGCTACAAGATTTCATGAGCTCTTTTTTTTCTATTCAAATTTTTATTTTTTATTTTTTTTTTAAATTCGTAATAGAAAATTTAGATGACACGAGTAATATGGATGTCTACATATCTACATAAAAATCATTACAGTTATTTATTATTTACAGTAGTTTAATTTTTAAATTTCAAAATAATTTACTTATTTACAGTACAAACAATACACTTATATTATACGTTTGTCTTTATTTGATGTTTAAAAAAAAATTTTACATTAATAATATCTATCCGCCGCAAAGCGCGGGTACTTCACTAGTATATTTGAAAGAGCAATGCTACATGTACACCCCGAAGGGGTGTACATCATACATCTCCACCATTTTAATGATGGCGATATTTTTTACGGGTCACATCAAGTGACCCATCATCACATCCCCACCCTTAGATGGGTGGGGGTGTGAGATGTACACCCCTTACGGGTGTACACATAGCATTTTCCCATCCTAAAATAGAAAAATACATCTTAAACCGACACCGCGAAGCAGCGGAACCCTAACCTCATAGTCCTCAACCCCGAGTCCCCGACCCGCCCTTCTTTTCCCTCTTCCACCTCCTCCCTCTTCCATCTCCATTATCCTCCCCCTTGTCCTTGTACTTGTCCTTGTACTTGTCCTTCAATGGCGTCGGCGGCGGAGCCGCCGCCGAAGAAGCGGAGGATATTCGACGCCACCGCAGATCAGCCGCCGCCGCCGCCGCCGCCGCCGTCGCAGGAGGAGATCCTTCGGAAGAGAAGGAACAAGGAGGAGATCCGGAGCCTTTTCGAGTTGTATCGCCGCATCCAGCTATGCGTCGCCAAGAAGGACCGCACTCTTATGCCCGATCTCGAACAAGCCTACCTCTCCCTCATCACCGCTTCTAGAGGTTTCGATTCCTCCAATCCTTATCCTAGTCGATGCTGTATAGGATGATACTGATCCAAGTGTCGTATACTAATAACTTTAGTTTCTGATCAAAATTTAGCTTCCGGAGCTTTCAATTTCTTGTATTTTTACCCTACTTGAAGCTTCATTGCATAATACTAATCAAATTTCTGTCGCAAAATCTTTTCTGTTAATAATTTAATTGCTAGCATTTCATTTGAAGTTCTTGGAAGTATTTATTTAGGTTGCATTTAGTTCGGAGATAAGCAAGAACTGCTTATTCCAAAGATAGGTACAAGTTCAGGAACAAGCAGGAACTCAAGTATTTTTGTGTTTGGATGGGTATAAGAGTTGTACCGAAGATAAGAAAAATTGTGTTTGATTGATTATGTAGGAATAAGAAGAATAGAGGGGGTTAAAAATATATAATTGCCCATTTTGCCTTGACCTTCTTAATTTTTGTTTACAAATTTTGTATATTTGTTATTAATACAATATATGAAAATGTATTAGAATTTTATTAACAGTACAAATTAGTATTTTAAAAATAATTTTATATGTTTATAAATTATAGCATGTAATATTTTAGAAAATTTTACCGTTTTAGATTTTATTATCGTTTCTAAATTATTAGATATTACAGCATGAAATAAAATTGTAATCTAAATTGTGTTCGCAAATAAAGAAAAAAAAGTGAGGTGGGAGTTATATATTAGTTGAAATAGAGTATTATACAAACATGCACTTTCTTGTAAACATATTTTACATAAAATGAAGACACCGACTTGTTATAATGTTTGCGTACAATTAAGCATGACGACGTTCCAATCACAAACAGTAGGAAACCGGATAGAAGTTCAACACAATAGCAATCACTTTAGCGTAAATTTTAAACATCCAAACCAACAAAACTAGGGGTGCGGAGCAGAGCGGAGCGGAAAGGGCAGCAGAGATAGCCAAGCGGTGTGGTGAAGGCTGCGGAGGGTCTCGAGCGGCGCGGATATGGCTGCAGAGAGAGCCGAGCGCTTTGGAAAAGCTCGCAGAGAGACCCGAGCGGCGCGGAAAAGGCGGCAGAGAGAGGCAAGAGGTGCGAAAAAGCCCGGAGAGGTACCTGATCGGCGCAGAAAAGCTGGCAAAGAGAGGCAAGCGGTGTGGGAAAGGCTGTAGAGAGACCCGACTGGCGCGGATATGGCCGCAGAGACACCCGAGCGGCGCGAAAATGCCCACAGAGAGACCGGAGCGGCGAGGAAAATGGTGCAGAGAGACCCGAGCGCCAAGGATGCCGGATACCTACTCAAGGAATGCCACAGAGGTGATTGGGAGCGACCGGCGTGGTGCACAGAGAGTAGATCTGAGCTCGACTTCGGAACGAGAGAGGGAACAAGGAGATCGCTTGGATCTCAGGCAAAGCCGATTTTCCGACCAACTGAGCAGCGATCAACACCTAGGGCAACAATCCGAAGAGTTCGGACTCGGAGTTGAAGAACTCTAGTGTCGCGGCTCGGAAGGGATGTGGATCGGAGAGGAGAGGGAGATGGATTTCCACAGCGAAGGGGAGGAACGAAGGAGAGGAAGAAGATGAGAGAGGGCTGCCTCGGGAGGAACGAAGGGCAAAAAGAAAACGGGTGGAACACCTTTGGGTGGGAACTACAATTCCCACCCAAAACGAGTTATCCAAGGGAGGATAACCTGTTTTGGGTGGGATTGTAGTCCCCCCCTCCCCCCAAAAAAAGTGTTTGGGGATAAAAGGGGGGGGGGGAATAACCCCTTATTCCCCTCCTTATCCCCGACCCGAACGATGCCTTAGATTCTTTTTTTTGGCATATGCATCTTTTCTTATATTATTAATTGCTTTTTGTATGATAATCATCTCTACTGCACAAATTTGGGTACTCAACAAAATTTATTTCCAGAAAAGTTTGTGTTTCTTTTATTTTGCGTACTTGATGTTGTATAGGATGATCTTGATCTCGTGTTGACTATAAGATCTGTGCTTTTAATCGTCTGGTTAGTGGTTACTAGCTCTTTTCTTCCTTTAGAAAAAGGGGTAGTTCTCATAAAAGTTCAAGTAGATTTTTCATTTTTTTTTGGCACAAGCATCATTGCTCTTATTATGAATCTGTTCTTTTGTATGCTATCCATCTCTTCTATTAGAATTTAGTTACTGATTAAATATTTAAAGAGTTGACCATGAAACCTGTGCTTTTAAAAATGTAGTTACTAGTGTTTTAAAGATTTTCTTGTAAATATCTACCTAGACTTAGGCGCATCTCACATGCACCATGTTTTTGTTAATTAACTGCTTTTCTGTGCACGATCATCTCTAATATATATTAAAGATCAGAGAGATGGTTCCTCATATGCAAATTTGATAACTGCTGCTCTATTGTGCATTTGCTGCTGGAAAATATAACTATGGATTGATGAACAAAGAAAAACTGTGCTAGGTGATCTGCATATATTATCACTATTCATGGATAGATTCATGACTTATGATTCTCTTTGCTTGTCAACTGTCAAGAGACTCGAGACAAAGTTGTGGTTTAGAATTCTATGGTAAATTGAGTTAGTATTATGAGTGCAATGAGGAGATATTTCAGATGATTCATTTAAATATCTAGTAGGGTTCGGAGATGTAGCACTTGAACATCTAACAGGGTGGAACTAATTGGATTCTCTGGTATGGAAAACAAATTTTTGTATAACCTAATTAAGGGAAGAGCTTTTTATTTTTTTATTTTTTGAACTCTACAATCCCATAGAAGTGGAGGGTTGTTCTAACTGTTAGTGGAGTATATTGAAAAATACAAAAGGTATAAGTACTCAAGATGAATAAGGTTTTGAATGCTCATGTGGATTGACTTATTGCAGTGTATTAAATATGTTAAATAGCTCTTGGAGTTGCACCAATTGAATTATGAAGCTTATTAAGATTTGTTAATCCTGTAAAGATAACATAATGGAAGTGATGTAAAATAACCAAATGTGCTTTTCTTTAAAATAAAAAGCTACCTGTCGCCATTATTTCTCTCTTGTAGTGTCATGCATTTCATCAGATGGTATTCTTTTCTTTTATATATCTTTCTTTAATTGGCGGTCAGTCTATCTGAACTTTCTCCTTTTTTCTCTCCCTTCCTTTGTAGGCTGCACAAGTGTACAGCGAATCGTAGCTGAACTTATTCCTCGATATGCCTCATTCTGTCCAACTGCTCTCGAGGCAGCTGCTAAAGTTTCTATCAACATGTACAATTGGAACTTGGCCATTATACTGAAAGAAGAGGATACCGATGGTGTGGCTTATCAGACTGCTAAAACCTGTATTTTTGGTCTTTTTGATATATGTTGCACCGCTTCTTATGAAGCACCAACATCATCCGTCATTCAGGGGATCTGTGCTCAAGTATTTCTAAGTGTTCTTACCTTTTTCGTTTCAACTTTTGAGGGAAAGGATATATTACAGATAGGGACCAGGAAAGTTCAAAATTTGCAAGAACCAATGGAATTCTTAAATGAACTGAAGCAGGAATATATAGATGATGATGAACCTGCTTTGTATAAGTTATTTGAGCTGAGAGCACTCTGTTTGCTCAGTATATTTATTTCTTTTCCAAAGAATTTGCTGGCGGCTTGCTTTGAGATTCTTTTATCTGGAGGAACTGATCTTCTTCTGTATAATGGAGGAGTATACTTTCTAAGTCAGGTGACTAGTTGTCTGAACATCGGTGACGTAAATCATGATTTGGATAAGACAATTGATCGGGATTCGCTATGTACAGATTCTTCTGGCAACAATGCAGATAGCAAGGAAACTTATGATGTCAAGCTGGTAGCCAGTGACAACTGCTCTCCACAAAAATCTATGCTACAGTCATACAACTGTTATATGACAATGGTAATGGTTGTGCACATCTTGATAACATCTTTTCATATATGTATTCTTTTTTCAAAAAAAAAAGTTATAATGACCTTTTGGGTATTATCTTGGGATTTACAGTTCTGATACTTCAGAGGCATTGATTCCATGATATAAGTAATCTATATATTACATTGACATGGATCATAAAAGTGTAGAACTAGTCATACTGAAGTGCTCATTGTTCACAAATATTTTCTACTCAGTTTTGATTGAAATTGAACTATGTTTCTGACATCTACGCTAGTGGCTATCATATGTTAAGCAATCAGTTTAAGCAAATTTCAAAGATTTATATAGAGTTTGGGTACTTTATGATTGTATGGATTCTTTGTGATTGTATGAATATTTATCCAGTTGTCATATTTAACTTATAACCTAAGTTTTATGCTTGCCTTTTTTTGCAGCTTTTAATACATTATTTACATAGTGTGATTGAGCTTTTTATTTAGAATATTCATGGAATGTATATATTTCCTCCTTATTTTGTACTTCACTGTCCTTGCAAAGCGCATCTTATCTTATGATGGAACTCTCACTTTTTTATTTTACGTCCAAATATTAACTCTAATCGTCTTCAAACTAATCAGAGAAAACTAGATGTTATTTAGACCTTGAATCAAATGATGTCCAAGTTTTGAAGGATTACGAGTTTACGACCGTCGATTACGACAAGTTTTGACTGACCATATGAATGACAACAACTCTATCGCTAATTCTCTATCGAGGTTCTCTCTAACCTGTACAATTTGTAGTTTGAGAGCTTGCTGCCAATTGCTTGGCATCAGTCATTTTTTGCCGGTTTTATTTATGCGATAGAAGTGGACAGAAGGAAAACCAGAGGAATAGGGTGAAGAGTTGACAGTCTTTTATTCCATCAATGCATTGTATGACACATTTAGGCCTGGTTCAGTATTGTTGTAGTAGTGTGTGGGTGGATCGAGTGCTTGCAGAATATACATTTACACTTTTGTTTGGCAGCCAAAAATAAAAACTTAGTGATGTGTTTTTGCTTCTTTGCTTTTTGAAGAAGATGCCTTTTGACATCCAGCTGGCTTGTGTTGCAAGCTAGTCAACCCACCGGCACATCCGACCACATAAATTTTTGTTTACAGAAAAACAAAAAATGACAACAATATCGGCACATCCAACCACATAAATTTTTGTTTACAGAAAAACGAAAAATGACAACAATATCGAAGGAGACCCTAATGTTCAGCTCAGAATGTATTCAATGCACTTTCTTGAAACATAATATTTTGCCTAGACGTTGTTTTTATTGAGCTAATAAAGAAATAATGTATAAATTTTTGGTTTCATTTGTATGATTTCTCCTTGTTTGGTACTTCATATTAGCGAGAATGTTATTTATTTCAGTAGCCATCTAATTTTCCTCTTCACATCATTGGTGAGTAATACTACCGACTGAGTCTCACACAGTCTTTTCTTTGCAGGCAATCAGCAGGGATCCATCATTGAGAGGTTGGGTGCTTTCAAGGTACCAGAAATTATGTGAGTCTCACAGGTCTGAGGCCGTTCCAGAGATATCATCGTACTTAGAAAAAGCTTTAGGATCTTTATCAGACGCTACTAAGGAAATTGATCGTGAAGAAAGCAAGGAAGACAACTTTGATACAGCAAAAACCATCAACAGTCCTAATAATCCTTCTTTGGTTTATAAATCAAGTATACATGAGTCTAAGATGGGTCATGCATTGGGGGTGTATGATGCATCTTCTAATGATTCTAAGAAGGAAAATAAGAAGAGATTTAATTCCCTGGACAGAGGGTCAATTAATGGAAGAAAAGGGCTGGTAATCACTGAGAACTTGGAGAGAGGGAACTCTAAAGATTTATCTCCTATTAAGACTTGCACACCAAAAGAATTGATGAGCAATAAACTCCGGATTGATGTTCAGAGCCTTGATCAGGAAAAATATGCCTCTGATCAAATATTTTATTTTGATGGGGATACTCAGTCTAGGGATGTGATTTCAGCTACTAAGCTACTTTGGGTCGGTTTGCTTGGTAACAATACATCAGAAACAGTGATTAGGTCGCACTTTGAGAGTTTTGGTCCTTTAGAGCAAGTTTTACATTGTCCTGCTAAAAATTTTGCATTAGTTGAGTACAAAAGCGTAATGGATGCTGTGAAGGCACGGAAATATATGCATGGGTCCTCTCTTTGGGGTGGGTGCCTGAAAGTTAAATTTTTAGATTCTGGATTAGGAAGCAGGGGATCGGCAAGTGGTTTAGCTGTTGGTGAAAGCTCTCATGTTTACATTGGTAACGTGATGAGCCACAGAGAGAAAGATGAGATGTTGCATGAATTAATGGTAGTGGGATTTAGGAAACCTCACTCTGTTACTGATCTTAAGAGTGAAAATGCCTTGCTGATAGAGTTTGGGACGGCAGAAGAAGGGGCTATTGCAATGGCTCATATCAGGCATCGGTGTAGAGTGGCAGGATCTCATGTAGATCCAAGGGTAGGAAACAGGGGAAGAGCTTCAGTTTTACATTGTAGTTCTTCTGAAAGTGGCAACCAAGCTGATGTCAGGTACAGATCAACTTTCATGCTGTAGTCATTTTTGTCGGACATGCTCACTTACCAATATAACTCAGTTGAATTATTAATTTGCATAACTATATTCTGTTTGCTCCATGAATTTATACCTACTGCATTATTAGTACATACCTAATAGCAGTTGTAGTAGAAAGGAAAAATCAACTATATCTGAGGGAACAAATTCTCCAACCTTTCTTGGAACTGTGCTAATTAATAGTGTAATTTGAAACAGCTACTTTATGTAGATTTAAAGTATCGTATAGATTACAAGGGCAATTATTATCATTCAATCATGTTCTAATACTTGATTTGTCTATTGTATTTATCATCTTCATTGGAAATTAAGTTACATATATTGAGTCCTCATCATCATGACGGGATGAAAGCTATTTATGTTCATGAGACATGACCATTCTGTTTGTTTTTCAATCAGAAATTTCTAGTTTCCCTTATTGCAGATGCATATTGTTCATCCTTCACAGCTTGACACCCTTTTCTTGCTTTGATTGTATAGGGACAGAGTCTTTGTACATCGTGAAGAACAGCAAAAGACACCAAGGAAACTTAACTCTTCAGAATATTCGTCATCTCATGGGGATATATATTCCCCTGGTTATGAGAGTAAACCAGCGAACTTTTACACCAGTTCATCCACAAGTAGATCTTATAACAGCATTGGTGAACTTGTATCCCCAAGGTTAAATATGGAAAAACCTGGTGTTCATGGACCGAGTGAGTTACCTTTTCAATCTAATTGGACTGTTGCAAGCAGTTCAGAAGTGCTAGATGCTGGTTCAAGGAAGTTCGATGGTTATAGCAGAAACAATCCTATGGATCCTTCATTTCATGGTAATTTTCTCACATTTATAATAGGGGGTTTCACATAAGCATCATTGTAATATATTCATATAAATATCTGAATCTTCACATCCGACCCTTGAAAGTTTAGCTTCTTACGAAAATACCCTTTCCTTAAGTTGGGAGTTACCAAATTCACAGTATGAAATTGTTTTATAACCAAGACATTTTCGGAGTCCCATTTTCATCAGTGCAAGCTTATATAGGTCAGAATTTAAGTTTTTTTGATAGACAGATAAAATTTCAGATTACACAAGGATATGAATGTAAAGAGATAATTATTCTGGGTATACATTTACATATCTCGTCATAGTTTTGCATGCTCGTCTAAACTTGTTTTCATCTGTCTGAAGGTCTATCTGCTTCCGGTGGCGGTAAGCAGGAGCTCGATGCAAAATTATCTACACAGAGGACCCTCATGGGCCCTCCCGGTCCTCCACATGGCGGCCCCATGATACCCCCACCTGTGCCTGCATCCTTTTTCCGTCCCATCCATCCTCCCATTAATCATATCTCTATCAGCATAACAACACCTAATGAAAATTTCCGTATAAATCCAAGTGCTCCTCTCCCTTTTATACCCTCTTCAATAACCCCCCTATCACAGTTGGTGGTGCCCGTACCACCTTTGTCAGGCATGGCTCCCCCACCTCGACCACCACTGGATTTGCCGCCGCCTCTACCTTCTCCGCCGCCACCGCCTGTTTCCCGGCCCCCATTTGTACCTCCTCCTCCAAACTCTTCCCCACATCAAAATTGTATTGAATCCTTCAACTCGCAATATCGGTGGGAAGGCTCTCTCTCAAAAAGTGGGGTTCATTACTGTACAATTTATGCAATTCGAGAGGAATCAGATGCATGCAGATATTCAAATGGAGTCTCTGAACCAATAGAGTAAGCACTTTGAAATTTGGTATTAGAACTTGTATTTTTTCTTTTTTTTTTGTTACTTAATTATTCACTTTTGAATATGCAGCTGGCCGGCTAGATTGGATGTGACAAAGCGCACAGACTTCCGGCATGTGAAGACCACCTTTGGTAACACTCCACCCAATAGAGTAAGTCTTCTTAAGACAAATTACATTACATTTTACTCAATTATTTCTATTACTTTTAACTTATTCTGTGTACGCTTTGCCTTAGTTTATGACTCGATGAAAATTCAAAAGATGACCTTTTTAGTTCTTCTTTTTGTTTAGTGAAAACTGCTGTATACAAGTTTACAATTGTGAAACAACAAATCCTATTACTTACTTCCCGTCATTAGCCAAAAATCAAGCAATTATCTATTTTCCTCGTATTATGTCTACTGTCTCATTAATGCAAAAATTGATGCAGAGAGAGGTCTGTCGGTTGCTACCGTCGTCTCCTGGTGACCACAAAGGGGTGAGTTTTTTTTTTCCATACTTATTTAGAATCAATATAAATACATTAATTTTTGCTCCCCAAAGTAAGTGAGGTGGCCGCCTTTGGTGTTTCATCTTTCATGCAAGTGAAGTGTTTCATGATCAAATAGTTAAAATGTATACACAAGTCCATCTGTAGGTGATGTAGAAACGAGTCATTGAACTGTAGGTGATCTTAACTGCCTAACTCGAATTAAATATATATTTTTTCGTACCTTGGTGAAGTTCTTCAATGATTTTTGTCCCCAAAAAAAAAAAAAATAAGAAGAGCGCAGGGACCATATAGTTAGGACTAAATTCCCACAATCAGACAGCCTTTTTAGCTCTGAGTTTTAAATCCGAGAAAATAAGAGTTTATACATTTTCTTTTTTGCATTTTTTTTTTTTTTAAAAAAAAAAAAAAAAATCACCTACAGTTGGGTTGGTGTAACACATTTCAGTTTAATCAAAGTTCCGGATCCGGATCTTAATCCAGAATTCAATAATCTAATTTTTTATTTTATTTTATTTCTTTTCAAAGCAGTTGCGGGATTTCATATCATACTTGAAACAAAGGGAATGCGCCGGCGTGATAAAGATTCCTGCAGCGAAGAACGTGTGGCCGAGATTGCTGTTCATTCTCCCTCACTCGGCGGATATCTGCACCATGCTAGCCATTAATCCTCTCCCAGCTGAGTCCCTCGTCGTGCTGGTCTTGCCCAAAGAAACAAACTCTGAACCGGTATGATTCCCGTTTCGGTTGTAGTGTGAGATATTTTGTGTATATAGTTTATGTGTCTACGCCCGTGGGAAATTTTGTGCATTATATTTGTGAACTCTGAAGAACCATGAGGCTAATTTTGTATGTTTCGTATCTCGTGGAACATTTCATTAATCAAATCTCCAGGAGTTGCTTGGTGCAGCTTACTCTCAATTTTTTTTTTTTTTTTTTTTTTTGGGTATGGTTGTTTTCAAGTTAAAAAAAGGGTGCCGGGGGTGGTTAAAAAAAAAAAAGAAAAAGGAGGACTGGTCGATGAGTCTACCTTCCAGTTTAATCCTTACCATCCAATAATCCTTTTTTACATTGAAAAATTATGCTTAAAAAGGAAAATTAACTAAATATAAATAATTTTATAAATTAACAAATTAATTTAATAAATTAATAGATTAATAAATTTAAAATTAATTAGTTAATTAGTTATATTGGTCAAAATATTAATTTTTAGGTGTACACCCCTTATGGGTGTACATCCTATATTTCATCCCATTCTGGGGTGGGATTTTTTTTACTGGCTCATGGCTCATGTGGTGTATACTTATATATACCCAAATGTAAATATTAGTTAGCGCATAAAAACATAAAATAATTAATTTTTTAATTAGCTAATTAATTATTCAAACAGTTAATTAAAATTTTATTATAATAATAAATTAATTGGTTAATTATTTAAATAATTAGTTAATAAATTAATAAATAATATATTAGTTAGTAATATTTTTTTGTCAGGTTTGGGAATAAATAATTATTAAAATAATTAAGTTAATACTTTAACTGATTAATTAATTACTAGCGTAATGCATGTTTCACATTATTAAAAACGCAATTTACAAAAAAGATTAATCAGTCCTTTGGGATTAAAAAAAATTTAATATCTTTTCAACGTTAGTTCGTATTTTTAGAAAAATACTAAGCCACTAACACGGTCCTCCATCATCTAGTATAATATTCGTAATTAATTAATTAATTAATTAATTAATTAACTTATTAAAATATTATTTTATTAATATTTTTATGCTTATTATTATTTAGATAGAATATTTTTATTTTATAATTATAATTACTTTTATTCATACTATTTCAATCTAATTATTCGAACATAATTTTTTTTATTTCTCAAAATAATTTTTTTTATTTCTCATTAATTATAAAATTATTCTGCTTATTTAAAAAATTATATATATCTAAAAAGTAAAAAAAAAAAAAAAAACTTATTTTCAAATCCAACAATATTTTTTTTTTGAAAAATACTATTTTGTCGCGGGGTCAGCTTTTTCATATCGAAATATTCCATGCCGCGCTCAAATGTCGCACACCCGAGCCAACCTTCCCTTGCCACCAAGCCGAGTATATTCTGCCTAACTGGACAACGCTCAAGTGTCACATACTCGAGCTAACCTTCCCAATTCCCTTGCCACCAAGCCGAGTATATTTCGTCTAACCGAATAAACTCTCCACGAAAATGTTACTGAGCCAAATGCCCCTTTTGCCTTCAAAGCTAGCACCAAGTACAATACAAGTTCTTTCAACTTAGTCCTTTCGAATAAACGGTTGCACCGGCGAGATATACTCTCTTTTTTTTCTTTTTTTTTCTTTTTTTTCCTTTTTTTTTTCTTTTTTTTTTTAAGGATAAAATTCGAATTGCCACCTATGAGATAGCATATTTTTACTGCTATACTGTAATTCAAAAGGTATAACTTTACCCTTATGTTTTAATTTTATTTCATCAAAAAAATTTATGTCAAACAAAAAAGGTAAAGTAAAATTTTTTAAAAACCCACAACATAATAAAATAAAAATATGCTAAATCATAAAATAATTAAGTATAACTTTTTGAATTATAATTAACCGTTCCTAATGCAAGTGGCAAAGAGCTTGGTGATTGATACCCGTAATCCGAATTCGAAGTCTAGTTGCTTCACATTTCCAACTAAATTTATTTTCCTAGTGCAAATGGCGAAGGGCTTGGTGGTGAATACCCGTGACCCGAATTCGAAGTCTAGTTGCTTCACATTTTCAACAAAATTTATTTCAAAAATAAACGAAACGGGTAGCATGCTACATTTCTCTCAAAAAAAAAAAAAAAAAAAAAAAAAAAAGTTGAACCACAGGAGGGCAAAACGCACCTTTTTGATCCCCCGGAGCAAAGTAAAAATCATTTGTATCACAAGAGGGCAATCTAAAATTTATCCAATTCTTTTTAGAGTAATGCTACTCATATACTACTTTTGAGGTGTATGATATATATCTTATTCACCCATCTAATATATTTGATCAATTTGCTAGTCACATCATATGATAAATAAATAAATTTTACCTATTGAATGGGCGAGATGTATATCATGTTACCACATATAGCTTGTTACCACATAAAGCTCATATTTAATTTGTATAGTTTATTAGTTTTCATATTCATTGTAATTGCATATTTCCATATTCATTGTATTTCTTTAATTAGATTGCACGGCTGTAAAAGGAAAGAGATGAGCATTGTATATGTACCTATAAATTGAATAAGAAGTAAAGAAGAGACGATCATCTTTTTCAATCAATATTCTATCATGGTATCAGAGCCCTGGTTTTAGAAGTTCTTTTTTGGTTTGTTTGGATTGTTCTGCTACTCTCTTTGGATCAGAGATTCTGAAACAAACAGTGAGCCGCAGCGAAGTGGTGGTGGATCTGTGCAAGGGTGCAGTACCTTTACGTTTTGGAATTTGGTGTGGAAAGGTAGCTCACGATTTCGGTAAAATTTCAGCTTTTTTTGGTGATTTTTTTCTTGGTGCGAACTATTCTTATTTCTTTGCAATGGCGAGTAGCACTCATGAATTTTGTGTTAAGTTTACCGGAAAAAATTATACCGCATGGGAGTTTCAATTTCAATTGTTTGTCACTGGAAAGGAGTTATGGGGACATATTGATGGCACTGTTCCAGCTCCTACGGATGCCACACAATTGTCTCAATGGAAAGTCAAAGATGCTAGGGTGATGTCTTGGATTATTGGGTCATGTGATTCTCAAATTATTCTTAATTTACGTCCATATAAAACTGCTAAAGACATGTGGGCATATTTAAAATAAGTTTACAATCAAACACATTCTGCAAGAAGGTTTCAATTGGAGTGCGAGATTGCAAATTACACTCAGGAAGGATTATCTATTCAAGATTATTTTTCCGGTTTTCAACAATTATGGATTGAATTTTCTGATATTATTTGTGTTACCGTGTCGAAAGATTCTCTCCATGATGTAATGGCTGTTTATGAGGTTAGCAAGCGCGATCAATTTTTGATGAAATTGCGATCAGATTTTGAGAACGTTCGTTCTAATCTGATGAGTCGTCATCCTCCTCCTTCATTGGATATATGTTTTGGTGAATTACTTCGTGAAGAACAACGTCTTTTTATCCAAGTCACTCTGGAACAAGAAAGGTTGACTACAACACCTATGGCATTTGTGGCTCAAGGAAAAGGCAAAAGCAGGGATATGAGTAAAGTTCAGTGCTTTAGTTGCAAGAATTATGGTCACATTGCTGCAAACTGTGCTAAGAAATTTTGCAATTACTGCAAAAAGCCTGGACATATCATCAAAGATTGTTCAATTCGGCCCCAAAATCGTCGGACTGCATTTCAAGCTTCTACTACTAATCATTTTACAGGTCAAATTCCAGCTGGAACCTCAACAGCAGTCAATCACAATGCTGAGCAAACAGTCCTCACTCCTGAAATGGTGCAACAAATGATTATTTCGGCTTTTTCAGCTCTAGGACTTCACGGTAATGGTAATTCTCCATCTAAATCTTGGCTTATTGATTCTGCCGCATCAAATCATATGACTGGCTCGGTGGCTTTGCTTAAAAATGTCCGCGCATATCGTGGTTCAGAACATGTCCAGGTTGCTAATGGACACACCTTACCTATTACTGCTGTAGGAGATATTACTCCAACTCTCAACAATGCTTTTGTATCACCTGGACTCTCTAATAATCTTCTATCAGTTGGACAATTAGTAGAAAATAACTATGATGTACATTTTTCTCGTGGTGGTTGTTGTGTGCAGGATCAGGTGTTGGGGACGGTGATTGCGAAGGGGCCTAAAGTAGGACGACTGTTTCCACTCCAACTTTCCATTCCTAATCATATTGCTTTGACTTCTTCTACTATTATCAATAAAAGTGAAAGGTGGCATAAACGTTTGGGACACCCCAATTCTGATATTTTGTCTTATTTATTGACTTCTGGTTTATTGGGCAATAAAGATAAATTTTGTTCTTCTCGTACTTCCTTTGATTGTTCTACTTGTAAGTTAGGAAAAAATAAACTGCTTCCATTTCGTATTGCTGGTAGTCATGCGAAAAATTGTTTTGATATTATTCATACTGATGTGTGGGGAATTGCACCTGTTATTTCTCATGGTCAGTATAAATATTTTGTAACATTTATTAATGACTATAGTCGGTTTACTTGGATTTATTTTCTCCGTTCTAAATCTGAAATTTTTTTAACTTTTAAATCCTTCCTAGTGTATGTCGAAACTCAATTTTCTGCTACTGTTAAGATTCTTCGATCTGATTCTGGTGGAGAATACATGACTAATGCATTTCATGATTTTCTGAATCAAAAAGGCATTTTGTCACAGCGTTCATGTCCATATACGCCTCAACAAACTGGTGTGGCCGAACGAAAGAACCGTCATCTCTTAGAGGTGGCTCGGACATTGTTACTCGAATCTTCTGTTCCGCCTATTTTTTGGGTAGAAGCATTATCTACAGCAGTTTATCTTATTAATCGACTGCCTTCTCGAACTCTTGATCTTGACTCTCCTTATTTTCGCCTTCATCATCAGCATCCTCCCTATCGACATTTGCATACTTTTGGTTGTGTGTGTTTTGTTCATTTGCCTCCTCATGAACGCCATAAGCTTTCTGCTCAATCTGTGAAATGTGCTTTTTTGGGATATAGTACTAATCATAAGGGGTTTGTTTGCTATAATCCTTCTTTAAAGAGGCTTCGTGTTTCTCGAAATGTTGTTTTTTTTGAAAATCAACATTTCTTTTCAACTCATGTTAGCTCATCCCCTGAAGTCGCTATTCTTCCTACTTTTGATGACACGTCTTCTTCTATTGACCGGTTCAAACCTGGATTTGTCTACACTCGACGTCGTGCACTGCAGCCCCTTCCCGAGCCAGATCCGCCATCTGCTCCTGCCCCACCTTTACCGAGGCGATCTACCCGAGTTTCTCGTCCTCCTCCTCGGTATGACTCTTATCATACATCATTTTCTGCTGCTTTGTCCTCCATTTCGGTTCCATCTTCTTACTCAAAAGCAGTGAAGCATGAGTGTTGGCAGCGGGCAATGCAGGAGGAATTTCGTGCTCTTCAGGAAAATCAGACTTGGGACATTGTTAAATGTCCACCTCATGTTAAGCCCATTGGTTGTAAATGGGTTTATTCAATAAAGCTTCGCTCTGATGGGTCCCTTGATCGCTATAAAGCAAGATTGGTTGCCTTAGGCAACCAACAAGAGTATGGGATAAACTATCATGAGACATTTGCTCCTGTAGCCAAAATGACTACGGTCCGTACAGTTCTTGCTATTGCCGCCTCACAGGGCTGGCCGCTTCAACAGTTGGATGTCAAAAATGCTTTTCTCCATGGTGATCTCAATGAAGATATATACATGACACCTCCTCCTGGTTTGTTTTCCTCTTCTACAATGGAAGTTTGCAAATTGAATCGTTCATTATATGGCTTAAAACAAGCTCCTCGAGCGTGGTTTGAGAAGTTTCGCTCTATTTTGCTTCAGTTTAAGCTTGTCCAAAGCCAATATGACTCTTCCTTGTTTCTTCGAAAATCAACTACTGGAGTTGTTCTTCTTTTGGTGTATGTTGATGATATTGTTATCACTGGGACAGATTCTTTATTGATTACTCAGTTTAAGCAATATCTTCAAAACTCTTTTCATATGAAGGATCTTGGTCATCTTACATATTTCTTAGGTTTGGAAGTTCAAACTGATTCTTCGGGCATATTCTTACATCAACATAAATATATTCAGGATTTGATTGCTTTGGCTGGTCTTCAAGATTCTTCATCTGTTGATACACCTCTAGAAATGAATGTTAAGTATTATGCTGGTGAGGGGGAGCTACTTTCTGATCCTTTGTTGTATCGCCAATTAGTGGGTAGCCTCAACTACCTGATATCTCTTTTGCTGTACAGCAAATTAGTCAATTTATGCACTCTCCACGGCATCTACACTTGGCAGCTGTTCGTCGCATCATTCGATATCTTCATGGCTCTCCTTGTCAAGGTTTATTTTTTCCTGCTAAATCTCCTGTGCATCTTATTGCTTTTAGTGATGCTGATTGGGCGGGATGTCCCAATACACGTCGCTCTGTCACTGGTTGGTGCATGTTTCTTGGGGACTCTTTGATCTCATGGAAGAGTAAGAAACAAGACCGTGTATCTAAATCTTCCACGGAGTCTGAATATCGCGCTATGTCTGCTGCATGCTCTGAGATTACTTGGCTTCGAGGTTTGTTGACTGAGCTTGGGTTTCCACAGCATGATCCTACTCCACTTCATGCCGATAACACAAGTGCTATTCAAATTGCCACTAATCCAGTATACCATGAGCGCACTAAGCATATTGAAGTAGACTGTCATTATATTCGAGAAGCTGTGGATACTCGTGTCATTTCTCTTCCACATGTTTCCACATCCTTACAATTAGCCGATGTGTTTACCAAGTCTCTCAGTCGCCAGCGCCATCAATTTCTCGTTGGCAAATTGATGCTTCTTGATCACCCAGCATCAATTTGAGGGGGGATGTTACCACATATAGCTTGTTACCACATAAAGCTCATATTTAATTTGTATAGTTTATTAGTTTTCATATTCATTGTAATTGCATATTTCTATTATCATTGTATTTCTTTAATTAGATTGCACGGCTGTAAAAGAAAAGATATGAGCATTGTATATGTACCTATAAATTGAATAAGAAGTAAAGAAGAGACGATCATCTTTTTCAATCAATATTCTATCATATCATACCCTCCCAAAAAAAAATTATTTTTAATACTAAGGTTTTGTTTAGATGTTTTTAGTTCATGTTGTAGAATGTAGAACATAAACTTTCTAGAGCCAAAACAAAACTCCACTAAATGTTCAGGAACTTGTGGTGCAATTTATCCCCCCCCCTTTGTCTTTTTGGTTTTTCCGTAGATCAACCATGAAAACCTAAGTTCTCACTCAGAATAGACGGGCAAAAAAACAAAGCTGATGAAACAGTAAGCTTCAGGACAACACTACTTAGGTGGTTTGGAATTTTACATAACTTTTGTAGGTTTGGCATTTTAAACATACAACAACGATATCATTCAGTCACAGCATACACAGAATAACTGGAAAATGTGCATCATATATGCTTCTTTCCCCAGAAGCACATGTAAATTGCTGATTTGAAGTAACATAACTGATTTCTAGAACTCCGCTTATTAGAGCAATGGGGAGAACTTTACCTTTTTGCTATCAACTTTACTGCTCAATGCTTGGTTTTCGGCTTCGGTTTTGGTTTCTTCACTATCATCACAGTGCAATGCGCATGGTGAGTGCAATAGTCGCTCACACTTCCCAAAACAGCCCTGTGAAAAAGACAGATGCAATGCAGGTTAGTGCCATAAAGTGGCTGAAAGAACGCGGCGAAAAGCAATGGGCTTTCATCTTCGAAGTAATATGAGGATTAATTACTCGCTAGCACATTAAAATTCCATAAGCTTCTCCAACGACTCCTGTTGCAGTATTAACAGTCATTGTGAGATCTATATTAGGATCTCAGATGTTACAGAAGTGTAAATAAACAGTGAAAAGTTGTTTTCATCAGTAGAAATACTGTGGTTGGACATAGAAGGTTGTTCATACTTTGGTTAAAAAAATTTGCAGTTCCTGCACGCATGCAATGAGCCGAGTTCAAGAGAGCTTAAATCGGAACGATCTCAAGCTTGTCATGTTCCAAAAACATTCTTCATCCTTTTCAAAATAATAATACTAATAATAATAAACAACACTGTTCAGCAGTAAAACAAAATGTGTTGATTGTACAGCTGATTGCCATTTAACCAAGACAATGTACAAAAAAAAAGAAGAAAAATCCATGATATTCATGATATTGATATCTGGGGCAGATATTGACATCCACGGTATCAATACTATGATATCAAAAACCCAAGACATTGTACCCCAGATATCCAAGATATTGATATTTAGAGCTTTCTAACTTTGTGATTAAGAAAAAGGAAAAAGAATTCATTCATTGCTTGCTGCTCTACAATATTAAAAAAAATAGTTTCAATTATAAAGCCAGCGAAAGATTTCAAAAAGTAAATTGGATACCTAAGTCCACTACAAAAGTCTAATATGAGAATACGAAAAGAACACAAGGAGAGCAAGAGAGAATGTGAACACAACGAATTCAATTCGAGGTTGCTTACGTCCCTGGCATCTCTCAATCCGATGGATTTCCACTAACTCAAGCATTTTTAGGGATCCCTTACTCTGTACAAACATTTTTCTCTTATTATGAGATTAAGCACACGAGTAATTTGGGAATGGATTTATAAGTAGCAGCAGCTTTAGAGGCTTTGAGAGTGAGAAAGGGCACTTTAAAGTTTTCAAATGTTCTACATAGCGCTAGATATCTAAACAACTCCCTCAGAAATTCATTTATACCTTTTGCAATAAGTTTGTCCGTTCAAACAGTCTATTAAAATTAGCTTATTTAATTGGTCTCCAAGTAAGCACCTTAAACCTTTGACATTCAAACAATCCACCAATGAGTATCTTCTCAAGAAACTGATAGCTGGAGTAAATATTTCAAAGAAACAACTGCATGAGAAGATAAATGCCTGGAAATAGAAGAAGCCTAATCCTCAGATAGAATATACTAATCTGACGTATTCCTCTTCACTGTTTTCCTACTGGAAAGCCATAGAATATTTCTACACGACGTCAAAGTATACTTCTAAACTTGCAATTTTCTTTTCTTGATGAAATCAAAATAAGAAATGTTCGTAAATATAGTGGTAAAAATAGTGCTAAGTTGATAAAATTCATGTACCAGCAAGTTCAAACGCACGCAAGCCTTACAGATTCCACTCAAGACTCTCAAGAGACCAAAAAGAAATCCAAAAGAAAACAAGAGAATAAACCTTTTTATCGCTCCATAGCCATGACTTCCCACAGCCAGGACGTCTGCATGATATTTTTCTACTGCCTCACAAAGCACATTCCTCGCATCTCCTTCCACCACCTCATACACAACATCACTGACCTGATTTATGTGGTAATATGAAAAAGAATGAGCACTAGACACTTGCGAGAGAGAGAGAGAGAGAGAGAGAGAGAGAGAGAGAGAGAGGCAAGAGACTGGGTTCTATTTTAAGCAGAATGAGAAATGAAACAAAAAAACAATCACCCCAAATATATTATGTACGATAAAGGCTTTGAGTATCTGTAGGGTACTCAATAGTCCTCCAAAGAGAATGATATTTTCTCAAAAATTGAAGATATTATATGCACAAGCAACCAAGATCCAATGTTCTCTATACGAAATCGTTGCTCATTTTCCAGCAAAACGGTGTTTTGTTTTTTCCTTTGTTTCTATTTTAAGAAATAACCAATGATTTCACAAGTTTTTCATGAAAACAAAAGATAATGAGCTTTGAGAATCATCCCTTTTTCACAAAACACACGCACACAAAAACAAAGTGAGATTTCAATTTGTGGAGAGTATTATACGGTATACATTCTGCGATAGAATTAGAAGTATCAAATTGAAGCTTCTGCATTTGAAACTCAAATCTAATTTCTGCTTTCCACAACAGCAAAAGCTCCAAATTTTGTTTCTTTTACCAAATGCTCTACTAGACCCTGAAATTGCTGAAAGCAGAAGCAGAAGTGGGGCCAAACAAATCCTATAGTTACTTTTTGTTTTTGAATATGTTAGAATTAGAATAGATATAGTGAACCTTTAAATTGAAATGGTACAATTGTTCAAAGAGAGATGAATTAGGTAAATTCTAAATCCTAAACCTGTCAAAATGGAATACAGATCAAATAAACAAGAAACCAACACATAATTGCAAACAAATGTTAAATAAGCATAATAGAAAATCAAAGACAGAATGAAAAGAACACCGATTTGCAGAGCTCCTGGGCCTTCTCGATAACCCTAGCAGCACTCCTCTTCAGATCAGATTCCACAAATGGCAGCACTTCTGCCGCACCTACATCCATCAACATTGCAAAATCCTCACTATCACGTCATAGTTGCAAAACAATAATGCCTATTCTCTTATGCTTTACTTTCTTTTGTTTTTTTTTTCCCCTTATCCAACCAAGAAGACAAATAATTTTCTTTCCTAACCTTCTTTTTTTTTTCTCTCCTTTCTCTCCATCAAAACAGAAGCTTACGATTGTTGAAGGAGGACGGTCTTTTAATCATTTTATATTCAGCTCTCTCCCTCCGCTCATGTCTAGAGTTGATACTTTATTTAAAAAATAACACTTTTGGTCCTCAAACTATGAGGCACTTGACCTATGTATCACGAATACTTCTATAAGTCTCGCGTGTCCGTATCGGACTCGTGCCCGATGTGGATACTTTTTGGATACGCGTTCAATACCGATCCATAGCGCATACAATTAAAAATATATATATATTATTTTATTTTATTTTTTTTATGTATATATAATGTAAGATGATAAATATTTTAGCTTTTTGATAAGTACATGCAAATATTTTTTGGACAATATAAATAAATTATGTAAGGTGGAAAAAAAAAATTCTTAAAATATATGAACTATCAGTGAAAAATTTTATAAACTTTCATTCGTATGAAAAATATAATAATATTTTACAAAAATTTATATTTTATATATAATAAATATATATTATTATATTAATAATATTATATTTATGTTAATACCGTATCCGTGTCCTAACTTTTTAGAAGTTACCGAGTTGCCGTGTCTGAATCGTGTCGTGTCCCGTGTCAGTGTCTATGACGTTTAGCCCTTGACAATTGGGTCATCAAATTTTAGTTTGTGGCGATTCAAGCTTTCTGAATTGTTGTAATCAATTTTCACAATCCAATTTAGTTGGTTAAATATTAATAAATTGTTAATGTAGAAGTGATGTTGAAGTATTCTGATTAATGATGCGATAATAATTAAGATACTACATCGCTTATACATCAACAATATATTAATATTTAGCAAACTATATTGAGTTGTGAGATTTGAATGCAATACTTCAAAAAATTTGAGCTAAAAATTGTAAATTATAATAAATTACAGTTTGAGGACCAAAATGTTACATACCTCATAGTTCAAAAGACTATGCTGTTTTAATCTTTTATCATTTCCAACTAAGCCTACTTTAGGATCATGGTGGGTGAAAATAATAGTCCAAAAATTCTGCTTTCAATCTTCTACCTCCGATACTATAAAAAGGCAGCAGAATACAGAACCATAAAGCTTTTAGATATTTCAGACTCTTCAAATCATAAAAGTAGGTACCAATTCGAAACTAGATCTCTCTCTCATAATTATGGTACAGAAAAAAAAAAAAAAAAAAAAAAAAAAAAAATTCTAAAACGGCAGAAGAGCGCGTACCGGGCCCGGCGAGGCCGACGACGGAGGTGGCGGTGGGCTTGGCGTGCACGATGACGAGGCGGTAGGGGTAGACGGCGCCGGCGCCGTAGAAGAAGTGGTTGAGGGTCCACTGCAGCGCGTAGAAGCTGTGCTCGCTCTCGTCGATCCCCACCACCATCGCCGCCGGCGTCGTCCGCGCCACCGCCGCCGCCGCCGGTTCCTCCGCCGTCGCCTCTGTTGCCATGAGAGCCCTGTGTAGTTTTTATTATTACTCTTTTTAGAAGTATGCTTCTACTCGCCGAATTTCTTAGTAGGAGTTGTGCAGAGTTTCCCAGAAATGCAAATAAATAGACCCATCCAATCAATGGGTGGCTACTCCACTCACGTTAAGATTGGTTAATTACTTAATTATAAAGCTTCACCACGTATAATTTCAACTATACATTTTACTAACAATATCTTATATACTCTTTAATATTTTAAAAATATTTTATTTATTTTTTTTTAAAAAATATTATTAAGATAGAAAATCGCCGCATGACAAACGAGATAATTAAGATGGCTGAACAAGTCGATTTGAATTAAAGAGTGAAATCATAAATCAATAAAAAAATACTTAGTTTTTATCAGAAAATAATTCCGAAGCAATTGTCTAAGTAAAAAATTGATCATCCCTTTTTTTAGCCGATTGATAATAAGAATCAAAAAATAGAATCGGTCTTCAGTTTCATTATTAGGGATATGGACTGAAGTTTAAAATAAATAATTATAAAAATAGACGGTACAAAATTATAGGGCACAACCGACGTAAGTTGGCAAACAATGTTCCGTATCAACGAATACTGAGAATCACACAATAGCGCACAATTTTTCGAGAATGAATGTAGATGGAAAGGTGCCACTATCTATTTGAGGAAAAAAAATTTCGGAGGAAAAGTGGCCGAAGAATAAGCAACAAATTTTCAAAGAATATATCGTTACCTAAAACGACGATTAGTTCTAAGAGGAAATCTCACGTGTATAAATAAGCGAACTTTCTTTTGAGAAGGGATCCTGTAATCGCATAAGCCAGCGACCACAAGCTTTTTATTTTCTTCAATTCCTACATCTATTGTTTTTTAGACTAGATTTACCGTTTTTCTTGAGTAGTTTTTTACAGCTTTCTTTACAATTTTTCTAGGAGTAATCTTAATCTTGTAACCAAATCCTGTAACTCTTTTCATCTCGAGCAATATAAAGCGATTCGGCTCGTTCGATCGAGTCGATTTTTTAAAACCTTCCGAGTTCTCGTACGACAAATAGTCCGGCTTCTTGGGCCGTGCTCCGTTCCGTATTTGATTGCGAAGGATCCGGTCGAACAAATCCCTTCTCAATCCGATCTCTTGATCTCGCAGCGAACTCTAGAGTACCATTCACGAAGCCGATCGAAGACAGGACTAGGTCAGCTGTTAATGCCGGTTCGGCGCATACGCACGTAAATAATACCCTTCATATATTCCTCTGTTATTCAAAAATATCCATACTGTTAATATCTGTTAAGTTATCTCGAGTTAAATCCGAATTAAATTTTTATCAAGTTAAAGTAAATTAAAATACATGCTTTGTTCTTAACTTGAGGGTAAATAAGAAAAGTTGGCCAAGTAGAAAAATATATTTAAAAATTCAAAAAATTGAAATACTTCTATTATTCCTAACTTAAGAGTAAATAAGAAAAGTTGGTTATAGTCGAAAAGTATATTTGAAAAAATAAAATAGTAATTTTATAGATATAACAATAGTTGTCAATAATTTACTAATAAAATTTAACTCTAAAAATATATTTAAAAAAATTTAAAATATTAAAGAGATATTTTTATTATTAGCTTTCTGAAAGGGGGATAAATAAAAAAAAAGTTAGAAATTTGTTAAGGCACGAAAATAATTGCCCTAATTTTATATATATACATTTTATATATAAATTTATACTTAAAAGTAAATAAAGCCACACCTCAGTGCAATTTTAATTATACTAATTAAATTTAAATATGTCAAATTAAATATTAAATTTAAATTTATATAATGATAATTAAAATTTTGTTGTACCTATATACAACTTAACAATCCCTTACATGCTAACAAGGAGCTATTAATTGAGGAGGTACCAACATAAAAGTACAGGAGGTTTAATTAAATTTTTTCAGAACTAAATTAAGTTGTCGGAGCGGTCTCTAGTTGAGGGGTCTCCGCATCATAAAATTAGTTAGTTAATTTTAAAATTATTTGTAAATTATTGAAAATCTGAATTAACAAATGTGAATTCTTTTTAAAATTTAAAATAAAACGTGAATTTTTAGAATAGTTTCAAATAATTTGTAAATAATTCGGCGAATACGAATTATTCTGCCAAAACTTTAAAAGTACTTTTTTCTGGGACAACTCTAATAATTTGCAAATAATTCGACCGACGCAAATAATTCGTGAATAATTCGGCCAACGGACAAAATATTTTGATAAAATTTTTATATCTCCAACTCTCCGTTTGCTGTCCAAAAAAAAAAAAAAAAAAATTCTGGCTTACCATCTATTTTATTTTGTAACTCTCTATTTTTATATTTTTAAAAATTATAATTATTTATACGGGTAATATGAATCTAGAGATTTTTTTTTTAATTTAATAGCTAAATTTTTAATTGATGAACGTATTATTTTCATATAAATTACGTATTCGAATAATTGACGAATTTATTTTTAAACTAAATTTTTTAATAATTTTAAAAATTAAAATACAAATTTTAATCATATTATATTTCTATCAAATTTTTTGTCAAATCTAAATGAACTGTCGTAAGACTAAGATAAAGACTAAGATATTCTAAAAAATACTATATTACCACCGCATCAATTATGTTGGAATTAAATTTAGAGCTATGCTACATGTACACCTCATTTCGAGTGTACATTTTACACCTAGTCTATTTTAAGATGAGTATTCATCCACTCGTCATTTCGAAGTGGCGAATAAAATTTACCCATCCTAAAATAGATGAAGTGTAAAATGTATACCTCAAATGAGATGTACACTTAGCTTTTTTTCTTAAATTTATCTTTAAAATTTATTCATCCTATCATAATATTTTTAAAATTATTTTATATTTTTTAAAAATAAAAATTTAAAAGACTTGAGACGTAATGATAGGGTGCAAGTGTGCAACTACCGTATAAAAGACTATCTCCCAAACTCGAAGTTTTGAGAACTGGGACAAAACAGCGCCCAGGCTGGTAACCAATGGCAACTTGACACGTACTCGAATTTTCGGGGTGTGTGTGTTGCTTATTAGGAAGGTGCATTGGGTTGGAAAAGTCTAGTAGTTTTGGACAATCCGGACAAAGCCGGAAGGTCCAGGAAAGCTCCGGGCATTGACGGCGGGTCGAATTATCTGCCGTTCGAATTTTCTCGCTGAAGCTGACGTCTTGGCTTTCGGAAAAGCGAAAGATATGGACGGCCAACGTGGCTGCACTTGCAACCTGTCGTTTTTTTCTTTTCTTTTTGCCAGCTTGTTTTAATTGATTTTAGTGTGTTTCGGTTTGATTCCAGAAAATCTTGGTGATTATTTTTGAGATTATAGGGAGTTGAGTGAAATATTTGATTACATGTTAAAAAAAAATTAAATTACAGAAAATTTTTTTGTAATATTTTATTTTTTTACTTAATTTATACCCATGTCTTTTAAAAAACTACATTTTGCCTCTTCGTAATTACCGAATTGTCTTTAGAGGACAACGGCGTTAACGGAGAAGGTAAATTGACGAAAATGTTTTTATCTTATATTGAAGAGAGAATGAATTTTAGCTTATTTCTCGTCATTTTTGAAAAATATTTTGGGTTATCTAATAATATTTTTTAAAAAATTGAAGGTTCACTCATGAAACGGTGACAGCGGGAGGATAAATATATATTTCGATAATTACGAAAAGTAAAATATAGATTTTTAAAAGACAGGAGGCAAAGTAAAAAAACGAAATATTACAAACAAAAATTTCTGTAATTTACCCTAAAAAAAAAGTATGGTGTATTTTGAATAAACTAAAACAGTGTTTTATGAAAGCTACCTTTTTAAATTTTTGCGTAAACGTAGTCCGTGCACGTTTGGAGGAATCCCACATTAATTTATAAAATGACAAAAATTTTCAAAAATTTTACAATTAATTTAAGTCTATCCATATCTATACCAATTTATTGTTTTTTATTTAATGTATATGGCATCATTTTCTTTATCGTTGGATATGGACTTCATTCCGGCTTAAATTATATATATATATATATATTTGGCTTGAACTGAATCTAAATACACGTTGATTTTTTTTTTTGCTTGAACCAAATCGCATAACACCTGCTGCATTGGACAAAATCAACCTATCTGCTTCATATATTTTCATATTTCTTTTCTTGAAGTGAACCATTGTCTCTTCCTCTTTTTTAGATTGTTATCTTTTTCTTTCGAATTGAAGTGTCATCCGAGTAGAAATTAAGGCACGATTGATTCATTCTCACATCTCCTCTTTTTCCTTCTTCGGCTTTCACCTTCCTTCGTCGAATCGAAGCAAACGAAAATTAGGGCATAATGAATCCTTCTCATTACCTTCTCATTCCATCTCTTTTATTACACGATTTTTTTAGTTATTCCTTGTTGTACTTATACTTCTTCATGTATATCATCAGTTTTTTTACATATTCTACTACTCCTTTTTGGTACAAATCTTAATGCATCTTCTTCCTTTTAGTATTTAAATTTTTATATGATTTGTTCCGTTCAAACTTGATATGTTCCATCTACTACATAAAAAAAATTATATTATTATATTTAGAATATTAAAAAAAGTAAAAAAAAATAAAAAAGACAAAAAAATTTTATAAAAAAAATTATTGTATTTTAATTCTGCTGTTTTTACTTAATCTGTTATTGGTAATATTGATGTTGTTGGTACTTTCTTTCATGAGTTTGAAGGATTGGATTTATATTTTAGATTCATAATTTATGATTGATAATTGATGATTCATGAATCTGTACCAATAATTTATATTATTATATTTAAGATATTAGAAAAATAATTAAAAATATAATCAAATTAAAAAAAACTACTGCATTTTAGTTATGCTGCTTTCCTTCTTAGGTTAGAAGGGTTGGATTTATATATTAGATTTATGATTCTGATAATTGATAATTCATGAATTGGTACCAGTAAATTATATATTATACTTGAATAGAAAAAAAAAATTAAAAATAGTACCAAAAAGAAAAAATCTATTGCATTTTAGGTATGCTGCTTTCCTTCATGAGTTCCAAGAGTTGGATTTATATGTTACATTAATAATTGATGATTGATAATTGATGATTCATAAATTTGTATCAATAAATTATATTATTATACTTAGTATATTAGAAAAAAAAATAAAATACAATCAAATAACAAGGAAAAAAAACAGAAGAAATTGTTGCTTCTTACTTCTGCTTCTTCTCTTTAATCTGTTGTTGCTAATGCTGATGTTGCTACTACTTTCCTTCATGCTTTTGGTGGGTAAGATTTTTTATATTTTTCAATTTTATTTATTCATTTGGTGAACACAATTTTTTTCTCAAAATAGTGATGACAATTTTGATCTATTGTTCTAAGTTTGTGTGTTGTTGCCTTACTTACGTGCGACTGTAAGTCATAATATAACTTTGTATTCCTGAAAAGATTTACCATATTGTTTATTCTTACGGTGCTTTTTTTGAATCTTTTTTTTTATTATAATTTTATTGCCTATAAGTATTTTTCTAAACATATGTCGCGTGGAGATCCGAATCCTAGACGACGGATTGACTTCTGAGCAGCTAGACGGTACCTTTCGCGTGTATTGAGATGAGCCAGAGACGTTTATGTGCAAAATGGACGCGAAAAATGGACTCGAAACGAAAAACTAGGCAAAAACCACTGTTTTGGCAGATTTGGGCACCCGAAGAGGGAGTCCGGGCGCCTGGTCTTGCGCTTATGGTAGCTGGCTGATGGAAAGCTTTTCGGGCTGTCGGGTGCGGGCGTCTGGATCCTCGGGGACCGCACGAAAGTGATTTCGGACCCCTTTCCTCAGACACAGCAGCATGGTGGACAGGTGGCGCTTTTCTCCTGTGTTGTCAGGGTTTATTTGAGGTTTCGGACATAGGTTTGTGGGCACCTGGTCGATTTCAGGCACTGGCGTGAGGCAGCAGACCGCATTGGAGTTTCGGGCGGTGCAATTCGGGTGCTCCTGGAGATTTCGGGCGCACGAATGTGCTTTTTGGATGTGTGGACAACATGTTCTTATTTTTGTTCTGTGGGCCCATTTTACCTTATGGAACTGGCTATATAGGGACTCCTTGCGACCCTGTGAGACTCTTCTTCCTTCTCCACCCTCTTGAGCTAAGATTTGGCAAGGTTTGGAGCTTCCCATCTTCATCTTCTTTCTCCATTAGTGATGTTGGAGCTCTCCATCAACTCCTGGTAGTAGTGACAACCTGACTTCATTTTCTTCTTCTGAGCTTTAAGAGTGGAGTTTTGACTTGAAACTTTTTGGGAGGCTTCATCTCTGCGAGAACTTGAAGTTTAGAGCTTGTAGAAGGTCTTCCTGCAAGCTAGTGTTGGGGCCAAAAAGTGGCTTGTGCGCGATCGGCCCCTAGGTGACCCTCGAGAGGTGTCGAAGTGCGTCGTGTGCCAATAATCAAGCGATCGGGCTGAGGAGGGATCTGCTCGGCCGGGTTCTCCTCTGATAACTTCTCGCGACAGTTCGGTTGTGGATAGCCGAATCGGGTTTACAGAGGTAGAGAGGGATCGCCGGTTTCGACTTAGAATAGCCGAACCGGGGAAAGAGATAAATGTACGGTTAAGGAGCCGATTGCAACGTTAAAGTATAAAAAATACAAATAAAGACACGGTTGATGGGCCAATTTACACTTTATATTGATTTTGGGAGAGGGATACAATGACACGGCGATGAACCGATTACAACTTTGAGGAACAAGAAAGGGGGATACAAGAAAGAAGGTAGGGATAGAAGGATTATAATTAAGCCTACTCTTAGGAAAGCAGTAAAGAAAGCGGTAAATGCAGGTATGAAAAGTTAAGTTAACCTACTCCTAGATAAATGAAGAAGCTGGGGTGGTACCGAGCTTACGAGATTGTCGGACCCTTCTTCCTCCGTTGGTTTGCTTATTTATATAGTTTCGAACCAAGGTGTATAATTGTCGATTTAAGGAATCGGCGTGACCTAAGGGGAATCATCGTATATTCTGTAACTACTTCCTTTTGGGTGGACTACCCTCCAAGGGATATTAATTGTCTTTCCGTCCATATTCATTCCCCAATCGCCGTACCAGAACGTAATCCTCGGCGCATTCCGATGCTGGACGCCGCTTGCCGTTCCGGGTCAATTGCGAGATTTGTGCCCAAATCTTCGCACTCTTTCAAAATCTTTCCTTCTACGGTTCTAAGCAGCTAAGGATTGACCTTGACTTCGCCTCTTTCGTTGCTTGACAGAGGCGGTCTGGTATCTTTCTTCGGTTGAGAAACGGTCTTGGATGAGATGATAGTCCTCCTGTTGACTGTTTCTCTTGTCCGCTGACTTTCCCTACCGGCTAGCGCTTTTAGCCGATGGCATTTCGCGTCTTGTGCCTTTATGTGACCGAAATCGGTCCGGATCGGGACGCAGGCCTTTCTTCGGCTAACTCGTCATTCCGTCAGCTGATGTCTTTGTCCAACAATGAGGACAAGTTCGCGGGTCCTCTCTCTTTCCTGCTCATTCTCCTATCGGTTGACGTTCTCTCGTCGATGGCGGGTGCCATGTGTCCTTTCCTTAAGAGGCGAAAATTTTTGGTCTCAACAATGCCCCCTTGGCAATCGCCTGACGTGTCGTTTGGGTGATTGTCGAATTTGAGTCAAAGCTTGGTACACATGATGATGTTCGGCGATTACCCTTATAACCTAGCGAGAGATTTGTTCACTGCCCGAGGGATTCACGAACGAGTGCCGATCTTTCTTGGTTTTCGACGCATCTGTCCCTCGTCGTTCCTCCATTAACTGTTGTTGCTTTTCAAGTGGCGACTATCATCATTCCGCGCCTTCTCGTCGGCCTACAACTTTCCTTTTCCTGAAACACTTGTGTATTTGCTTTTTCTTAGCTTTCAGCCATATCGGCTTATTACATGCGAGGCTTTGTTATGTTTTTGCTCCGTATATTTTTCCAAGACGATGTATGATAGTGTTTCAGTCGTTGATCGGCTGATTGTCTTCCGATTCGTTTAGAGTTTCGAACGGTTAAATACTCGACTGATTTGAAGCGGTCAATACCTATTTGGGAGCCACCTCCCGTATGATCAAGCTTTGCACAGCGGACCTTATACCCCGCCGCTCTTGATCGACGTATCCCCTGGGTTCCCCAGGCTCGAATGTGGCCCACTGATCTCTTCGGCCTTTGCAGTTGGGTCTTCGGCCGATGGTGCAAAAGCCAAAATCATTCTTCCTTGTCGGTTCCTTATGCTGGCTCTTTTCCCGAGGCCATTGAGGTGCTTCGCCTGCGTACTGCACTCGTCTTTGATGGGCCCACATATAATCAAGCATTTTTAGCAGAGCTTAGCATGCTACACTCGATGCTCTCAAACCATCGAGGCACCTCGCCTTCTAATCCCTTTTATCGGAATCATGGCTTTTCCACTCGGCCCGTGGTACAATGGCCGATTTTACTCCCGCGTCGGCTTCTTGTGCCAGCCCTTTTCAGAGGCCTTATCGTGGCCTCGTCTACTGGCTTTGTCGGCCCTAGTTGCCCTGGCCGAATCTGCCGGCTTCTTGTGCCGGTTCGCCTTTTCGAGGCCTTGATGTGGCCCCATTCACTACCCCTCTATATGTCACTTGAACCAGACCGGGGGGCTGCCACCTGCCGTTATTCGGCTTGTTTCACTTGTGGCTTTTTTTTTGTTGCCCGGGCGGGGATATTCCACCCGGGTATGTGTCAACCGACATTACATCGGCCCACATCCTCTTTTCTCCGGCCTCCGTTTCAGCTGAAGAAGGGGTCAGGAATTCCTCATCATCCCTTGGTGGCCATCTCTCGCGTCGAGCCACCTTCCCGAGGTTCTATTTGACAAATCCCTCGGTGTCTTCTTGTTCATCGGGCGCTCGTTGGCTGCGTCTTACAACGGCCTCTAGATCCTTCAACCGAATGTCCAGTTCTAATCGGATAGCTTCGTATGTCGGCCTGGACACTAACGATCGAAGCATTGGCGTCTTCTCCTGAGGTGGCGCGGTTGAACCCTCTACCTCTTGGTTTGGCCGCAGCCGTTGGGCCGTGGCGCCGCTGTTGCAGACGTCGCCCTCTAACCTCTATACCCGACGCTTCTGCGTCTTTGTCATGACCGGCCCCTGCCACCGGGCCGACCCCTTGGATGTGAACCATTGTTCATCGGCACATCTGCCGATGGGTTCATCTTCCCCAGGTGCTCCCTGAGGACTTCCATTCTTTCCCACGGCTTAGGCCATGGCTGAATTCTAAGCTCTCGAGCTAGTTGGATGCCCAACGTCCTGACTTCTCCCCTGGTAAGCCCAGGGAACTCTATGTCGGGGATCGACGGGGCTTCTCCCGCACCTAGGGTCCCTTGGTGTGGCCGCCGCCTCCCTGTCCCCTTCCAAGGGTGGCTGGTTGGGCCACTCCGTCCCCCCAGCGGTCTGCGCCCCTGATGGGGCCCAATCCATTCTGGGTACTACGAGCGTCCATACGCCGCTCTTCCTTCAGCCTGTTGGCCGAAGGGTTTTTGGGGTGACCTCTGTATTCGGCTTTCGTTATAGCTGCGGTGGGGACCATGCTGCTGCTGTGGGCCTCGTGGCCCCTCATTGCCGATAGGGATCGGCTTTGGCCTCTTGTAACCGAATAGTTCGCCATACTCTCTGGACGAGAGGGCTTTGTTTTCCTTTATTATCCTCTTCTCGAGAGGACCGTTTGTCTGAACCTCAGGCTGAACTCGGGTTCAGCCGGTGGTCATGGTGGCTCGCACCTTCACCGTGGCTAACCATTTCTTCACCTCCTCTGGGGCGTTAAGGAGTAGGGAGTCCCAGTCTTCTTCGGTCATTTTGGCCTTGCATCGGATGCAGAGCCAAAACGGATCGCAAGCTGATTTCTTTTGTGCGGGGGCTTCAGGCCCCTGTATCGGCTTTTCCCCCTTGGGCTCTACCACGTTCACCGATGCGGCATACGAGGGCCAAAGCTGTAGTGGCCCAGATCCCCGTGCAGTTTTCCCCTGTGGTCCTCGGCGAGAAACACCTTTTATTGGTGTATCGGGTCCGTAACGCATCAAATAGATGCGTTAAACGGACTCTGCGTGAAATTTGGATCTTATTGCTCTTCGGCTGTCTTTGCCAAAATTTTAGAAGTGGTTTCTCGCTAAACGGAGGCCGGATTTGGATTCAACGCAGAAAAACGTTGAGAAATGACTATTTGTTTGCATTTTTCTGAGTCCGGATGCCCAACACCCGAAAGTTTACCGCGCGTTTTAGTGCACGGGGGGAGCCGTGGACCGGCTTGGGGGGCCACATGGTGGCCTCGGATTGGCCGGCGGACGTGGCATGGTCCACGGGAGTAACCGTTTTCAAGCGTTTTTCTGCGCTGAAACCAAATCCGGCCTCCGATTAGCCTGAAACCACTTCTAAAATTCAACAAAAATAGCCGAAAAACAGGCTTGATCCAAAACCTCACTGAGTCCATCCAACACGTCCCTTTAACGCGTTACGGGACCCGACACACCAATAATAGGTGTCCCACACCACGGATCACAGGGGGAAAGCGTCATGAAAGCCTGGGCCACTACACTCGCTATATATCACGGCTCTTGCGTGTGTCATCTTAGGGTCCAACCACAAGCCTAGGGTTTCTAAGTCCACAATGACCGATATCCTAGGCTTTGATACCACTCTAACCTGTCACGCCCCGGAGTCGAAACTGTGACCCGGACTCGCCAACAGATCCGCCGCCCATACGGGAAGCCCCGTATAGACGAAGCGACCAACCTGCAAAAGATAAAACTAACTACTAAACAGATATCAGAGCGGAAAGTAAACTGCTGAAATAAAATAAATACAACCCCAAAGGTACATGTCAGATCCTCACAATACATAGGTCTCTCCAAAATAAACTCTCGACTACAATAAAAGTACAAAATACAGGATCCACCAACAGTACAATAAAGATCACCAAAATATGGTACATCTACTCTCTCTCCAAGGCAGGCAGGGATCTAGCTTGCGACTCCCTTATCTCAGTCAGATGATGCAGCAGCAGGGGTAGCAGGAACAGGAGAAGAAGTCCCTGGAGATGGTCACCAACGGAGGGTGTGAGAACTACAACCAACAGTAGTTCTCAGTGGGTACCGTCACCAAGACCAACGGTTTGCCCACTAAGTCTACTTGAGGCATAAGATAACAAAAGCAGTATACTAAAAGTGAAAAGCAAGAAATAAATCCACAGCTACCATGCCTTTATTTAACAATGCTCAATGGGTGGTACAGATGAAAAAGTGCATCTACTGAGACCCAAGTTAAAAAATCAACCCAATCACACTGACTGCCACATAGGGTCCAGTCAAACCTGCGCCTACCCTACAACCACATACCTGCACTGGGTCAGGAATTACGTAGGTGGTCCCACTCGGACTGCGTCGACAAGCTGCGAAAGATAAGTAATAAGTCTAGCTCCTGAGCGGCACTCGAGATGAGCGACCCCAACGAGGAAAGTATCCGCGCATCTCTGTCGAGCTCAAGATGGCTCATACAGGCTATAATCCAAATCTACGAACAATCAGATCGGCAAAGAGCAACTCACATCTCTAACACACTGGCTGGAAACACTCGACAGCCCGGACCCACCGTCAACCCAGACGGCTCCCAAATCTAGCACTGGTCTAACCACAACTACTAGATTCAACTAGGCCCCCAGGCGCGAATGCGATAAGCATCCCACGAGACCCGACAACTCGGCCCACTATCCGGGCGAGGAAAACTCTATGTCTAGGAGGGAAAATGTAGAGTGTGGGGGGTGTCTAAAGCATAAAAGAACCTAGCCCAGATGAGGGTTTTCTACTAATCTGGTTTACACATGCATCATATGATGGGGTGCTAGGTCAATGTTCCAATATTAGCATTTATAAATGAAATAAACAATAAATGAGTTCTATCATGTAAAATACAAGTTAAACATTAATAAGGGGATAATGCAACGTTATAACATTTAAACATAACTCAACTAGTTTAAGATGAACATTAACACATATAAGATCCTAGATTCATGATCGTGTACCAAAACTCAAGTACGCATCCATCATCATAACATAGATTAAATCTCATGCTTACACAATCACATACAAGTTATACACTAAAAATGCATGCTTGCTAACAATTAAAATTGGGGGACCGTCCGCCGATTTTGGAGACAAAAACAACCCACCTGGAAATGGTCGATCCAAAGCCAGATCAAGCTGAAATCCGGCGTGAAGATACCTCGACTCCTCGGAAAAATAATGGCGCAGAAATCACCCCAAACCGACTCCCGGATTGGGCGCAAATGACGAAATAACAAGCACTGCGCGGTAATATCCAAAAATTCAGCAATAGTCCAAGGTGATAAGGGAAGGAATTTTCAACAATAATTATATCTAAAAAAGGTTCCAAATAGTGGTACAAAGTGTTCTTAAATCCATAAACCCTTCCCAACCATCAAAAATCCATTAAGTACCTTTGATAATTAGCACTCAACCAAACTATATCATGCTGTCCAAAACAGGGCATTGAAATGAAGCTTAGTGTTCAAGAATTTTTAGAGCATAAATTAAAAGTAATTTCTCTTAAGTTCCAACATGAAAAATGCTATTTTATATCTTGATAACGCATCCAAACAAAGAAATCCCTAAAAATCATGATAATCTCGTAGCTACCACCATACAAAAGCTCATGGCTCAAAGGAACACAAAAACAACTGCACTACCAAAATCTGCATTGAAGGGTCTGAAAGATGGCGAAATTTACCTAGCCAAATGAGCTTCGAATTTAAAAAGAAAGGTGGCGATGTATTCCTCGTCGAGTGTAGATGCGAATCGAGCTAAAGAACTCCTAAATCCGAGTACGTATGAAAGAGAAAACTCAAAATTACTCCAAACTGCCCAAGAACAAAATCTGTGCGTGATAGTTCCAGAAAAATCAAAAATACTCCAAAAAATTTCATGATCCACGAAAAAAGTTGAATATCAAACTTGTATATTTACCACTCGTGAAGATCCTTTCCAAATTTCAGCTCAAAATTCCAAGAAATGAGGTCTGGAGAAATTTTGCACCAAAATACGACGGTGAAGCTCCAAAAACAGCACTAATGGTGTGCTATACTTGAGGAAGAAGATGGTCTTTCCAAGCTCCCATGTGGCCAACAATGGTGGAGATGAAGATGTAGAAGAGGGAGAGGTGTGCTGCTGTGAAGGGTCCCAAGTGTACCAGCAAGAGAAGGAGGAAGAGCTGCTACAAGAAGAAGAAAAAGAAGAAGAAAAGAAGAAAGAAAAAGAGAAAACAGGGGAGAGATGAGGCTCGGGCTACAGTAGTAGCCCGTCCCACTTCTCCACCGGCGCCCAAAACAGGGCGCCACGTGGCGGCCATCCGGGCACTCCCGCCAACCACGAGGCGCGACACCGCGTGGCGCCCGTGGGGGAGCAGCCCGACATGCGCCCACGCCCGTGCACATCGCCCTACGCGGAGATGCCGCGTGGCTCGGGCCGCCCAATGAGGTGTTGACACGTGTCCAGAAGCCCCTCCGCTGCGCCTGGTGCACCGCCCATACATGTAGACCAGCACATAATACAAAAATGCCCGGTAAGACAAATTTCGGAAACAACCATTTTTGATTGTTTTCACATGCTAAATTCATTTTTGACATCCGTTTGATGCATAACACACCCTAAATATTAATAATATATATTTTCTTATCGCCGGACGCGTGGTCAAATAGCCCGGGCAACCAGAACAACCGGGACATCAATACTAGGTGTTTTCTCGCCGCTAGACACGCGGTCAAGCCACACGGGTAACCGAGGCACAAGGAACTCTGGGTTGGACTCTAAACTATGTAACTTTTGTGATCTTTGAGACCTTTGTTCACATCATGAGATTCTGAACAGAACTTGGTATTTCTCTCCCCCTGGATAATACAAGTGGAATTTTCAGCTGATTCTTGAGGGAGAATTTTCAGCACTCAAAGCTTTACAACTTTCATATTTGTGGGAAGATCCAATTTGGACTACAATTTAAAATTTAGAAAATTTTATGAAACCCATGATTGATTTCACTAAATTCGATAATTTAAATTACATATATAAATAAAACTAAATTAATTAATAATTAATAACTAATAAAGTTATTCAATTTGATAAAATTTTAACTTAACTAATAGTTAATAACTTAATTAATATTCAAAAATACAATTTTAAAAAAAGTTTAGGTAGTCTCATTCAAAAAAAATAAAATAATTTACTGTAAAATAGATTTAATATTTTATTTCCTAAATGTATTTAATTTCTTAAACACTTTTTATACATAATATGTATATAAATATATATTACGTAATGAAAGATTTAGATTTTTTATATTTTATTTTAAAATTTTTAGTGAATGGTATGACTTTTATTTTTATGGTGTAAAATTATAAAATATTTGGTATTAATTAATAAAATATTGATAAGTATTTTTTTATTATTGTGAATACAAATTAGCTAGTATTAATTCTACACACTAAATAATTAATTTTAAATAATAAAATATTAATTTTTGTATTAATGATTCATAGCGTAAGTGATAAAGAGTTTGATAGTTGGTACTCGAGGTCCCAAATTTAATTCCTAAATTTTTAGTAGTGTATATATAAAAGTGGAGATAAAATTTATTATATATATTTTATATTTTTATTTAAAAATATAAATATATATTATATAAATATTTTATAGCATTATAAGCGTATTATTACATATATTATATTATATACTTGTCAATTTATCATGTAATATAATTTTGATATATTTAATTTATAAATATATTATAATAATGTATATAACATTCATATATATATATATATATATATATATATATATATATATATATATATATATATATATATATATATATATAGAAAAAGGAAAATGCTACTTGTACACCCCCATTTGGGGTGTACATCACACACCCCACCCATCCAATGGGTGGGGTGTGGTGAGGGGTCACTTCACAATTTGTGAAGTGACCCCCCCACCCTTAGATGGGTGGGTGTAAGATGTACACCCCCTTTGGGGGTGTACATATAGCATTGCTCATAGAAAAAAGCTTAGTGCACACCCCAAAAGGGGTGTACATCTTACACCACACCTATCCAAGGGTGGGGTGAATTTCACCCATCACTTGAAGTGATGGATGGAGAAACCCCCACCCTTGGATGGGTGGGGGTGTAAGATGTACACCCATTTATGGGTGTACAGGAAAAAGCTAAGTGTACACCCCAAAAGGGGTGTACATCTTACACCCCACCCATATATATATATATATATATATATATATATATATATATATATGGGAAATGATTTTGGGGTGTACATCTTACACCCCACCCATATATATATATATATATATATATATATATATATATATATATATATATATATGGGAAATGATACTTGTACACCCAAAACGGGGTGTATATCACACACCCCACCCATCCAATGGGTGGGGTGTGATGATGGGTCAATCGATGTGACCCGTAAAAGATATACCTACCATTAAAATGGTGGAGATGTATGATATACACCCCTTCGGGGTGTACATGTAGCATTGCTCTATATATATATATATATATATATATATAGAGAGAGAGAGAGAGAGAGAGAGCTAGGCTGAAATACTATCGATAGCACCAAGTCATTGGTGCTATCATGTTCTTAGCCATTAGATTAAAAAATATTTGGCTAGGATGATAGTGATCCCCTAGGCTGTGTTTGGTTCGGATATAAGCAAAAACTGATTATTTTCGGGATAGATATAAGTTCAGGTACAAGTAGTAAGTAAAGTAATTTTGTATTTGGTTGAGTTTAAAAGTTATACCGGGGATAAAAAAAATTGTGTTCGGTAAGTTAAAAAGGAATAAGAAAAATAGAAGGGACTAAAATTTTAATTTAAGATAAAAATTTTACTGATATAATTTTAAATATTTAATTTAAGATATTTATTAAAATAAATTATTAAAATTTATATTTTACTTATATATAAAAAAAAATTATTAAAATTTATATTTTACTTATATATAAAAAAAATTTATTAAAAAAATTTTGGTTTTCGAAAATTTATAAATTTTTAAAAATTCAAAATTTTGTATATAAAAATGGGTATAAATTTTAAACTTTTAAAAATTAAAGTTAAAAATTTAAAATTTTTTATAAATTTTAAAATTAATAACTTTTAAAATTTTATAAATTTTTAAATTTATTAAAAATGAAAGTTAGAAATTTTTAAAACTATAAAATTTAAAAATTCTCTAAAGTTAAAAATTTATAAATGTTAAAAATTTTAATTTTAATTTTAATTGTCTAAAAAAATTACAAAAGTGAGAGCAAAAATTTTAATTTTTAAATTTTTATAAATTTTAAAATGTTAAAATTAATAAATTTTAAAAAAAAATTAAAAAATTTAAATTTTTAGATTTATTAAAAAATAAAATTAAAAATTTTAAAATTTATAAAATAAAAAAATTTAAAATTTAAATTTTATAAATTTAAATATATTTAAATATAAAAGTTTTTAATTAAAAATAAAGAAAAAAAAAAAAAGAGGTGGAACACTTGTTCCACCGAAAGGGGGAACAGCTCTGCCCTATCCCCCCCCTCCCCCAACCAATTTATGTTTGGGGATAAGGTGGGGGGGGGGGGGGGGGGGGGGGGGGGATAACCCCTTTGGGGGGGGGGGGGGGATAACCCCTTTATTCCTTTTATCTCCATACCCAAACACAAGCGTAGGGTTTAGTGGATGGTTTGTTGAATAGTATAAAGGAGTAGAAATGATCAAGAAAATAGATTTAATAGTAAATAATTGATAGCAACAATTTCTTGCTTCTATCGATAGTATTTCAATCCGACTCTCTATTATATACTAGTGAAGTACCCGCGCTTCGCTGCGGATATTTTTGGTAATAATTTTTAATAATATAAAAAAAAATTAATAATTGTTTGTAATTTTTAAAATAAAATATATAATATATGATATAAAATAAACGGAAGAAATATAAAATTACATTTGATTTCCTCTATAAATATTTTTATCTGTAAAATTTTTCAGTTATTTAATATTATAAAATTTAACGATTTAATTTAAGCCGCATTCTGAGAAAAATACGCAGTATACTGTAGAGATTTGTAGGTATTTTGTCTGTAAATAATTCCAATAGAGTAGTTTTTTTTTATATTTTTTGTAAACAATTTTAGAAAAAAAAAATAAAAGTAAAACATAAAGAAATGTTATCGATTTTTTTTTTTCACAAATTAGACAATATGTGATATGAAATACATAACTAAAATAAAACATTATACTTCAAGTAAATATAAGATTTCAGCAGATATATACAGTAAAAATATATAATTGTTATCAAATTTCACCACAGATTAAATAATATATATTACGAAAAGTAAAAATACGAAAACAAATAAAAAATTCAAAATTTTTGAAGTTCAAATATTTATATGTTAGATCCTATTTTTTTTCTTTGTTTTATTTGTGCAATTTTATCAATTTTTTTATTTTCATCTTTTATCTTTCTTTTCCTCTATATTTGATAGTGCAACTTCCACAATCCTACGAATTAATTAAAATAATTAAATATATTTTAAATATAATATAAATGGCGCAATGATTTTTTTTATTAGACATTACATAAGTTAATTTTTTTCATATCTTCAATTTTATAAAAGTCACCATTAATGGCAATAAGAATATATATAAAAGTTAGCAGCAAATAAATAAATATATTTTTAAAGGATATTGAGAAGATTTTATGAAAAAAAAGAGATAAGAAGATATTGCGAAGATTTTATGAAATTTTATAAGATTTTATTAAGAAAAAGAGATAAGAAAATGTTTCCGTAAAATTTTATTAAGAAAGAGTAGTAAAAAATATTTTATTATAAAATATTATATAAAATAAATATAAAATATTTGTCTAAGAGATATTTTATAAGATTTTAAGATATTCTAAAAGAGATTCTGTAAAATATTTTTACAGTATATTGAGCAGATTTTATAGGATATCGAGAAAATTATATGAACAAATTTTATTAAATATTGAAAAAATTTTATGTGATTTTATAAAATTTTATTAAGAAAAAAAAGATAAGAAGATATTGAGAAAGAGATAAGAAAAAGTTTCCGTAAAATTTTATTAAAAAGAGCAATAAAAAATATTTTATTATAAAATATTATATAAAATAAATATAAAATATTTGTCTTAGATAAATTTTATAAGATTTTAAGATTTCCTAAGATAGATTCTGTAAAATATTTTTACAGTATATTGAGCAGATTTTATAGGATATTAAGAAGATTTTATGAAAAAAATTTATAGGATATTGAAAAGATTTTATGAGATTTTATAAAATTTTATTAAGAAAAAAAGATAAGAAGATATTGAGAAGATTTTATGAGATTTTATAATATTTTATTAAGAAAAAAATTAGAAAAAGATTCTATAAAATTTTATTAAAAAAGAGTAATAAAAAATATTTTATTATAAAATATTATATAAAATAACTATAAAATATTTATCTAAGAAAGATTTTATAAGATTTTAAGATTTTCTAAGAGAGATTCTGTAAAATATTTTTACAGGATATTGAGAAGATTTTATAGGATATTGGGAAGATTTTATAAGAAAATTTTATAGGATATTGAAAAGATTTTATAAAATATTAAGAAGATTTTATGAGATTTTATAAAATTTTATTGAGAAAAAAAAATAAGAGGATAGCGAAAAGATTTTATGAAAATTTATAAAATATTATAAGATTTTATTAAGAAAAAGAAATAAAAAAAGATTCAGTACAATTTTATTAAAAAAATAATAATTTTTTTTTTATAAAATATTATATAAAATAAATATAAAATATTTGTGTAAGAGAGATTTTATAAGATTTTAAGATTTTCTAAGAGAAATTCTGTAAAATATTTGTATAAAATTTTCCAAAAGAATAAATCTTAAATTTTTATATTTACAAAATAAAAATAGAAGAAAAAATTTAGAAAAAAATAAAGAAAAAAAGTGAAAAAAAAAACATCCATTTTGATGTGATATATATATCTTACATAATCTATCTCGAATGAATGTTACATGATCTCCCTCTCTATCTCTGTCAATGAAATGTTATAGAATCTCTGGGCCATATGAAATAAAATATATCTCCCTCTCTATCTCTCTCAATGAAATGTTATAGGATCTGTGAGCCATATAAAATAAAATATTTTGGATAAAAAAAAAAAAAGAGCAAAAACTAATTGTTGAATCTGCCTCTGAAATATTTTATGCAAAATTGCAGGTCCTATAAAACTGAAATATTTATACAAAACTGCACAAAAAAATATGCAAAATTTGTAAAATTTCTCTGTAATGTGCACAAATTACAAAAAAAATATTGCAAAAAAATTGTAAAAAAAATTGCGAATGCTATAAAATATTTTGAAACATTTTATGCAAAAGGAAAAAAAATATTTTATACAAAAATTACAAAATCTTTCTCATTTGCATAAATTGCGAAAAAAATATAAAAAAAATTACAGATCCTATAAAATATTTTGTATACATTTTATAAAAAAATTGTAGATTTTATTAGTCGTCAGAGGGTCAAAAATATTTTACAAAATAAATGTATAAAAATTTTATAATTAAACCCTTAGAATATATTTTGTAAAATTTTCTTTCTTCATATATATTTCAAAAACAAACATAATATCTTCATTCTTCAGAACCAAGCACATTGTATTGTAAATAACTATACATCTATTTTCAAGAAACTAAGTATACTCTATTACAAGCAACTATTGACTACAACGTGAAATAAGATAGTAGAATCAGTGGCTAAAACTATAGAGCACAATTTATTAAATAATTGAACTACCATACAAAATTACAAAGCAAAATTAATCAGATGGTAGAAGTAATGCTCTAAACTAAAAAGTAAAATTAAGATTATATATATTTCAAAATAATCACCATATCATACTAAGCAGAACTATAGAGTAGAATTAAAACTATATTCACGAAATGAATATATTATCTTTCTTCTCCAGAACCAAACACATATTATTCCAAAAAATTATACATTTCTTCTCGAGAATTAAGCAGGCTCCACTACAAGTAATCATCGATATTTATAATCAAAATAAGGAAGAAAAAAGAAAGATTCAGCATTTTTTGTTAATATTTTTATTTTATAATAAAATTGATAAATTATTTATTGTTTTTAGCATTTCTCTATTTATAGAAATTACAAATTTTAAAATTTAAAGTTAAAACTTAAAATTTTAAATTTTAAAATTCAATATTTTAAAATAAAAAAACTTAAATTTAAATTTTGAGATTTAAAATCTACAATATAATATTTAAGTTTAAAATTTTGAAATTTTAAATTTATAAATTGAAAATTTAAATTTTAAATTTTAAATTTACTTGGTGAGGAAGTTGTCCTCCATGGAGGAGTCCCCACCTCCGACGACGGCGATGGGGCGGTTGCGGAAGATCGGGGCGGCGACGCCGTCGCACACTGCCCAAACGGAGATGCCGCGGTTCCAATAGCGGTCGGAGCCGGGAAGCGGTACCTACGAAGTGATCCGCCAAATGCAATATAAACTCCATCTTTTGTGATGGATAAGATAATTAGACTAAAAAAAAAAACATCTAGATCCACTTGTATCTTCAAATTCAAGTGACCAACTGAGCTTAATCCAACAGAGTCAACTGTGGCGAGTCATCAAGTTCCAAACTCATTCCTAAAGAAGATTTGTTGTACTTTAATTTGCAACATTACTCTGGGTGGTTATTTCTCTTCGAACATAATATATATATTTTTTATTTATTAATAAGTAAAAGTTTTATAGAAAATTTTCTATCATACAACAGATTTCCACATAAATATTTTCCTTTTATATGATTTATTATAAGTTCATTTATTTTGAACGGTAGATTTTAGAAAGAGAAGGGCATTTCTAATTCAACATGTTTTTCTTTAGAAGAGGAATCTAACTACAAACACCTCCATTTCTGCAGTAGTGAAAAACTACACACAAAAAAACAACCAAAAAAATAAAATCTCCTTGCACTACACCAATCGGTTCACGAATACCACATCATTGGTGTTGTTGGGTTCAGCAGAAGCTGCTGCTGCTCCTCCATCCAGTGGTTTTGCCACTACCACTGCCATCGGGTTACAACCCCACCATTTGAGGTGTTTACTTGCTTTCTTCTTCCTTTTTCTTCTAATCTACCTTAAGCATCTTCCTCAGCCATCTCCGCCGCCTCCGCTGCTTCCGTCGAAACGGGAGATACGTCATTTCCTCGCTGGAAAAACCCAACTGCAAAAATTTTGAGCAACTTCTTTTAATTTTGAGGAAATTTAAACCTCATTACTAATTCATCATCACATTTATGAATCAAAATTTCAATCAAAGTAGTTTTCGTAAGCAATCACAATTAGGATAGATCAATTTTCTAGCTCGATGTTACAGATAAAAATGAGAAAAAAAAAGGGAACAGGAGAAGCAAAATGCTTACTCTTAAGACCGGGAATCAAATCAGAGCTTATTTATAAAAATCACAAAAGGGGAAAGAGGAAGAGGGAGAGGAAGAGGGAGTGTGGTACAGGGAGAACCCATGTGGAGGAGTGCGGGCAAACCGGCGTGGGAGAAGAGAGGAGAGAGAGAGAGGAAACTCTGCAGACAACCTCATGTGAGAAGAGAGGAGAGAGAGAGAGGAAACTCTGCAGACAACCTCATGTGCAACCACATGAATAGAAGGTAGTAGAAGGTAGTGGAAAGAAGGCACACGTATGCAAATGCAAAGAGAGAAAAGAGATAAAATGGCACGAAGCAAGGAACGCATGCCACGTCGGCTCGGGATGCCTGGGAAGGCTTCACACGGGCTCGGAAGAACTGAGGATTTATAATCTTTATTGATATACTATAAGACGAACTGATTGTAAAAATTAAAAGATTGAAAACCAAAAATGTAAAATAGGCTTCCGCTGGGAACTACAAAACTGCAAATCACAGATTACATCTTATCTCCTCTGCACTTCTGTGTCTCCCTCACTCTCCCTCTCTCTCTCCCGACACACTCCGTGCTCCCCATGGAAACCCTCTCCTTCTCGTCCCTCTCTCCCTCACCGCACTCCTTCCCCTCCCGTGGCGCCATTCGCGGCTCGCGGAGCTCGGCGGTGGCTCCGACCCTCTCCACATACTCTTGTTCGCGAACGGCCACCTCCCTCTCCCTCGGCTCCTCTCCCACAAATCCCTTCACTGTAAGCTCAACCATACTCGTTTTAGGGTTTAAGGTTCCCTTCCTTTTCTCATCTTATTTGCGTCGAATTGTGTTCTTTTTGTGAATTTTTTCGCTGTTGTTTTCGATTTCTTAAGAGGGAAGTGTGGCGTTGGGTGAACTCGGAATCCCGAAATGTCTGTAGAAGAAGAAGCGGCTTAGTGGTGAGGGCGGAGATGTTTGGACAGCTTACTAGCGGCCTCGAGACCGCTTGGAACAAACTCAGGGGTGTAGGTTTGTATTTCGTATCTGTTTTTGTTTAATTTTGTTTCATATTGGCTGTGAAATTCCTGTTCCTCGCATTGGAGAATATGTGTTCAGTAGAGATATGCCCACTACATGAAAAGCCCTCTAGTCGTCTGAATTTCTCGCATTTAATTATATTAGGAAATTGATCAGAGGAGAAACGACAGAAAGATTAAGCCGGAACTTATATTTTCTTGCTTTCATGGTCTTAGCTAAGGAGTTAATATTATAATTGCTACCTAATGGGAGTTTTTTCTGTGCCCCATGGATTCATTAAGCGAATCCTATTACATTTTGCTTAGTATAGTAGATAGGAGTGAATGGATGAAATTTGTTCGCCTTCCTAGATGTTTTGACAAAGGAGAATGTTGCTGAACCAATGCGAGATATCCGGAGAGCTCTTCTGGAAGCTGATGTGAGTTGCTCGTTTACGTTGCCGTTTTACTCCTGATTTTAATAACTATACAGTAACTTTTGATGTTCTTTGTACAGGTGAGCTTACCAGTGGTAAGAAGATTTATACAATCTGTTAGTGAACAGGTTGTCGGCACTGGCCTGATCCGAGGAGTGCGGCCTGACCAACAATTAGTGAAGGTATGCACAATTCTTGTGTGCTATTAGTAGACTGCTTTTCAATATCTTTGGCAGAGAGGCTTTATCATGTTGAATTGTTCGTCCTGGTTCAGAAATTGGCTATGGGTTAGCTTTCTATATAGAAAAAATGGAAAAGAAATTGGCTATAGGTTATAGGCATCTTAGATATTAGATTTCTATCTGATGTTCTTTCATTTTGTTCTGTTTTGGAGGAATAAGAAAAGCGTAGGCTCCAATCTTCTATGAATCCAGTGAATATAATGCCTGCGCTAATAACTTACCTCCTACTCGCAGATTGTGCATGATGAACTTGTGAAACTAATGGGTGGAGAAGTGTCTGACTTAGTTTTCTCCCAGTCCGGTCCCACTGTATTCTTATTAGCTGGTCTACAAGGCGTAGGGAAGACTACAGTTTGTTCAAAGCTTGCCTTTTATCTTAAGAAACTGGTGCAATTCGCAATCCTCTCTTTTCTAGATTTTTTTGTGTGGATTAGGTACAACCTATTGATGCAAACAGATGTAAGACGCATTGTAGGGGAAGAGCTGCATGCTGGTTGCTGCTGATGTGTATAGGCCTGCTGCTATTGACCAACTCAAAATTTTGGGTGATCAGGTACTCCTTATGTAATTTGAAATTCTTTCCTATCTTCTACTAAATTATATTAATTTTAGATTGTGAACAATGGATTGTTTATTGAACTTCTCACTCATACTGCATCCTTTTCAGTTAGTGCAGGAACAGTGCTTCCCAATATAGGAACAAGCTATATTGGGTTTAAGCATTTTGGACTTCTTGTTTAGGTATAATAAGTTGATACTAGTGGACTAGTTGGGTTTTTACAATACCTCCTATGATATTTCTTGCTTGTTGAGGTGGATTGTGGCCTGTGAGTGTAGGTCTCATTTTCCACCTTTTATTTTAAGCAAATTAAATGCAATGATTACATGTAAAAGTCTTCATCCTTCTCGCCATCCAAAGTTAAGTACTTTGACTTGTACATTTGATCTTCTTATTGTACTGCCTTCTTATTGTACTACACAATTCCGTTGATCATGCAGTTTGGCTAGTCATTTTCTCTAGCACGTCAATTGGGTAAAACATGTGGTCTTTTATCTTATTCTGTATTCAAAGACTTTGACAGGTTGGTGTACCGGTTTATGCTGAAGGAACTGGAATAAAGCCTCCAGAAATTGCAAAGCATGGTCTGGAAGAGGCCAAAAAGAAGAAAATTGATGTTATTATTGTGGATACTGCTGGAAGACTACAGGTGTCTTGACAACCTTCCTTTTTTTTTCTTTTTTATCTTTCTTTTCAGTTGATTTGACTGATTAAAAATAGCATATTGTTCAACTACTTGACCTTAATTTGTATATAATTTTTTGCTTCTTGTACATAGTAAAGCTGGTTCAAGCTTGCCATGTATATAATGTTCTTCTAATTCTGAGTACTTTATTGTGCTGTGGCTTCTAATTCTGAGATTTGGTTGATTCTCCTCTCTATTAATCAGATAGATAAAACAATGATGGACGAATTAAAAGAAGTAAAGCAGGCTATAAATCCTACAGAAGTTTTGCTTGTGGTGGATGCAATGACTGGCCAAGAAGCTGCAGGTATGCAGCTTTTTTTTATTACCATGCTACTTGAAAATCAATTCCTGGTAAGAAGTTGATAAACTACCAATGTTGCATGCTTTATGATATTGCAAGACCTATCAACCAAATTCTCTTTCTATAATGTTTTTCATCATGTCAATTTCTTCTTGTGCTCTAATGCAAGGGAAAATGAGAATGACTTGGTATTGTACATTTAGGGGGAAAAAAAAGAAGCCTTGTGAATTTGTTTGTTGACTTTCTTCTCTTTTTTGCTTAATATATTTCATCATTTGCACTTTATCTAGTTTGTTGTCTGTCCTTCGCTCAGCATTGGTCACAACATTCAATATTGAGATTGGTATCACTGGTGCTATACTGACAAAGTTAGACGGTGACTCTAGAGGTGGAGCAGCTCTGAGTGTCAAAGAGGTTTTTATTTTATCTCCATTACCTGAGAAATTTTTTCTGAAATATTATGTGAATGATGTTTTTCTTCATCTGCTTCTTAGGATTAGCACTATTTCAGTTATGTTTTTATGCTCTTAAAAATATATTAGATGCTTAGCGCATAGTTTGTTGTTGGATGCAAGCTTCTGTATCTAATCATTGAAACTAAAATTGGCATGTTCCCATGATTTAAGGTTTTGGTGAATGAAAAGTGAAGAGTTGGTAAGCAGAGCAATTCCTTTTCCCTTCAAGATTCATCCATCTTGGAGTAAGAATGGCATGTATCTTTAGGCCGGAGGCAATCATCCTAGTGCATCGGAATACAGCTTCTTCCTTTTTCTTTTTTGTTTCCTGAATTTGTGCATTGTGATGTTTATTCATCGTTCTTTCAAGTATGCTACCTTTGTATGGTTGATTATTCAAACAGAACACCAATTTGAATACCTTTTGATATTCTACCTTCTTTATATTCTCCATTAATGGATAATAAACAGAAAGGTGATTAGCAAAGATGACATCTGTTCCATTTAGTTTTGCACGGGCTATTTGAAAATAATTCCTTCCCTCAGTCTGTGTATTTGCTGGGATCTGGCAGGTGTCTGGAAAGCCAATTAAGCTTGTTGGGCGGGGGGAACGCATGGAGGACCTTGAGCCTTTCTATCCTGATCGAATGGCTGGCCGTATATTAGGAATGGGAGATGTTCTTTCCTTTGTGGAGAAAGCACAAGAAGTTGTAAGTCTCCACTAGGATCTCTCTTTATTAATTTTCCTCTTCTTTTTTTGCCTTTTTTTTTATAATTCTTTGTTTTGTTTCTGTGGTGAAACCTGAACGATAATGCAATTAGATGCGTCAAGAAGATGCTGAGGAACTACAGAAGAAGATCATGAGTGCCAAGTTCGACTTCAATGATTTCTTGAAGCAAACACGAGCTGTTGCACAAATGGGCTCTATGAGCCGTGTGATTGGAATGATACCAGGCATGGGGAAGGTATACGTGCTGAATTTTCATATTGATGAATTCTTTTGTCTTTCTAGAACAGGAACTAGAAGATTTCTAAGTTTTCTTTCACTTTTGTCAATTTTGATAGATTACTCCAGCACAAATTCGTGAAGCGGAGAAAAGTTTGAAAATTATGGAATCGATGATTAACGTGATGACACCTGGTATGTATAACTCATGCCTATGGGGAACATTGAGACAAGTGCACCCTTATGTGGACAGCTGCAGTATCTATCGAGTAGCATTATGTTTTCCTTCCATGGTTTCGTTACACTATCTTTGTATCAGATGTCTCGGATGAATCCTAACTCCTAGTTCAAGCGGGTCTTTGTTCATTTGTAATTATCAGTATCTTAAAGTCCTCCAGTGTCTCTACTAAAGGCTTTTCTTTGACCTCTTTGAATTTTTTCCTAGTCTTGCAAGTTTGGTCTCCTTTGGTACAATAAGCTGTAATTTCATGGTATCATTAACTTGCAGAGGAAAGAGAAAAACCAGAATTATTAGCTGAATCGCCTGAGAGGAGAAAGCGAATTGCGAGAGAGTCTGGAAAGACAGAGCAACAGGTTTACATCTTTAAGTAGTTCTCCGAGCTTTGTTGCTTTTCTACTTTAATCGGTAAAGTCTGATTTATTGGACCTCATGATAATATGAATTGTCTGCCATCATGGTTCCACTGTCGTGGAGTAACATGGTCATGGAGTAACATAGCATGCATTTTGTTTCTTCAGGTGGGCCAACTCATCGCTCAACTATTCCAAATGCGTGTACGAATGAAGAATTTGCTGGGAGTGATGGAAGGAGGATCCATTCCAGCATTGAGCAATCTCGAGGAGTCACTTAAAGCTGAACAAAAGGTATCGCTCGTGGTCGTAAACAAACTCTGATTTACTTTTGATTTTCTTATGTGATTGAGTGTTTCGTTATTTACTAATGTGGTTGTTTTCAGGCACCTCCTGGTACTGCTAGGCGGAAGAGGAGATCGGAGTCCCGAAGGCAATTTGCAGATTCAGCATCAGCAAGGCCAAGCCCACGCGGTTTTGGAGCAAAGAATTGAGCAGAATTTGTGTTCCGGTAGGCAATTTGCAGACTCCATATCAGCGAGGCCAAGCCCAGGCGGTTTTGGAGCAAAGACTTTGACGGAATTTCTTTGCTTGCAGTCTTGCGAGAAATTACTTGCATGCCTGCTGTAGGCTGTCTTTATTTTCTCCTCTCTTTACGAGTGCAAGTCAATTCGAAGAATGCTTTGGAGGGTGAGTTCTTTTTTAATGGAAAATGCCCAACTACTCAAAGAGTCAAAGGTGTAATGGAGCAAATTTTCAAATATTGGTTGAGAAATCCGCATTATGTTGGTATAATGTTGCAGAGGAAAATATATGGTTAGTTTCCGTTTTGTCAGTAAGTCGGCTATGATAGTAGACAAACAGATCTTAGTGGTGCTTTCTTATTTTAATTATTCTTTTTCGAGTAAAGCCGGACAGATCTTAATGTTACTTTTCAAAATTAGTGTAGCTGATTGTGGCAACAGAAAGAGTAACAGATCTTAGTGGGATCAAGTAAGTATAGTGCAGGAATATGCAACTAATAAGCAATTTTTTCATCAGGCTTTGAAGTTTATTTGCTGTTCAACTTTGGGAATAATTTCCTTCTCAAACATAAAAAACAGGCGGAATGTGAACAAAAATGTTTGGGCTAATAAGAACAGTATGAGGCTAATTCTCTTAAACGTACAATTCAATTATACAGAATTTATGCTTAGAAAAAAAAAAAATGATAATGAAACTAAACTAGGGCGGCTGAGAATTGATTTTGGGCCTTAAAAGTCCATACCAAATAAATTTACTCTTCTTTTCGTCTCTTCTGCAAGAGGGTAACAATCACATCTTGGTCTCATTTTAGATTTCACATTCCTGTATAATTTAGAATCTGTATCGAGCAAAGTGAGAGAGATGAAATTTAGGAAGAAGTATGAGGAGTACATGCAGGGGAGAGGGGAGAAGCAGGGGGAAACTTCCTGCTGTAGAGCTGAAGAGGCTTAAGAAGACAATCAAGAAGTGCAGGAGCCAAGTCCAACCTCAGCCAATGCGGAGTAAGGGAGAAAGAGGTGGAGGAGAAAGCTCAGATGGGTGTAGCAGTTGTAGTAGTTGTTGCAGTAATCAAGTTGGGTTCTCAATTGTATCCCAAGGGAAATGCCCTGATCATTGCCCAGGTATTTTCCCCCTTTGTTCTGGTGTTTTCTTTGTGGGATTAGAATGTGTAAGATTAGTTTTGGTACGATTTTTGAGCCAGTCCTAAGAGCTCTAAGTTCGATTGCCAAAGAATATACATCATTTTATGGCTAATATTTCTATCTATTATTTTTATATATATATAAAAAATATATTATTTTATTTTTTTAGACAGCGCATATGGTATGGTGGCTTACCTAATATTTATTATGCATGTGAGCACGAGTGTTATAAATGTTCCAATGTATTATTTCGTTGTATGTCGTTGTATGATATCCAGTGGCTCGTTTGCCATATATTATTATATGATATTAGGTGGCTTACCTAATATCTGTCATACACGTGAGTGGAAATATTGAGATTAATTCTAAACTATTTTCTATTATGTTATTTTTTTAGTCATTGCATGATATGTGATAACTTATCTAATATTCATAATGCACCTGAGAGGGAGTGTTAGGATTAATCCTGAACTGTTCTGTATTATATTGATCTTTTGGGTAATATTGAATAACCATATCTCCATTTCTTGAAGTTATTCTTTCTTACATCCTAGTCGTGGGAACCAATCCAAAAAGAGTTCAATGGAATTTGGATGAGAATAATTTAGTTGAATTCACGTAGAAATGAAAATTTTTGTTTGAAATAAGCTGGAGTTCAATTAAATTTTATTCCATTTTTGTTGTTTGGCATAATTAGTCACCGATGTGATGGATCGTCGGTTGCTGTGGATTTTGCCATCAAAACTTTCCCTGATTAGATAGATATAGGGAAGTTTGAGATAATGAGCTTCTTTCATGATTATGTAGGAACGCGATCAATTTTGAAAGACTGCGGTTGGTCTCCATCTTTGTTTGAACAGAGAAAATGAGAGAGGAGAGGAGAGGAGAGGAGAGAAGAAAAGAAGGCAAAATGACTTTCCTCTCGGTGTTCGACAAAATAAGCTTATGAAGTTCTTATTTTCTTTTCTCAGTTTTTCTCTGCACTTTTCAAGAGAGAAAATTGAGATTTTGAGGGTTTATTTTATATTCCTTCTCTTGCTTTCTCTTCCTTTCCCTCAAACATTTGATTAAGCAAGAGAAAGTACTTTTCCATTTTAAAGAGGATTACGGGGAATTGGATATTACTATCTGTTCCAGCTTTCCAACAAGAAGCAATGGATACAAGAGTTTGTTCGTAAGGTGAAGCCTATTGCTTTTTCGAAATTATTTATGACCCTAGGATTTGCTTCCTTAACACATTCGCTATTCATTGCAGGTTGATGTTGAATTTGTTTAATGTCGGCGGTTTTTTAATTCACAACCTGAAATTCTCCGAGACTGCCCGTGAACAAAATTAGCCTTTTTATGAAATAATATGAAATAATATGAAATAATAATTTTTTTTTAATGAAATAATACGAAATAATTGTTGTACTCTAAAAGCTTGAGCTATTAAAAAATCGTGTTTATATGGCTTGAGACTTTTTAATAGAATCAAAATGCGAGCTTAATTAAATGACGTCAGAAGTTTTTTGGCGGGGCTCGAACTCAGGATATTTCACTTTGATACCATGTAAAATTTTATATAGTAAAATTTTACAAAGCAATCGTTACTCTCCAAAAGCTAAAACCGCTAGAGAACGATATTTATATATTTTATATTCAACATGGTATGCAATTATGTAATTCCATCTAAAATATGTTTATGTTAATACTGCTTTTCTTTTGGTTTTGTAGTACACTGAACTTTAGCAAATTATGAAGTTCTAGCGTGTGAAGGGTTGAATGATATCCTTTGGATGTTTTGGTAAGCTTTCGGAAAGTTTTAAAATATTTTCGGATAGTTTGGACGCAAATCGAAATTTTTTGAAAAATCTAAAAATTTGAGGTTTTTGGCTTCGGGGTTTGGACCGTCTGGAGAGAGTCCGAACTGTCCGCGTGAATCTGGGATTCCACCTTCGGGGTCCGGACCGTCTCAGGAGAGTCCGGATCGTCTCGGGAGAGTCTGGACCGTTTTGATCTGGACAATCCAGTAAGAAATATAATTTCATTTCTTGCAGGTGGGCTTTAGGGATTTTGTTACAATAGGGTTTTTAACCCTCTCTTTCCCCTCTTTTCCTCTTATTTGGAGAGAGCAAGAGAAGGTATGTGTGAGAGAGAAGGAGAGTTTTTCTTAGATTTTCACCTTCAACTCTTCCCTCTACTCTTTTTCATCATCTTTTTCTTCTCCACCATTGGAGCTTGCACCAAAAGCTTGAAGGAAGGCAAAGAGCTAAAAGAAGGAGGAAGTTTGGAGCCCTAGTTCCCATTATTTGCACTTTCAAGGTGGGATTTGAGCTTAAAAGAGGTTAGGAACACTTCTTTTTCTTTTCTCTTAAAATTTTTGTGTGAAAATCTAGTTTTTGGAAAACTATAGTTTATTTTGGAGCTTTTTGAGTTCTAGCTTTTGGGGTGAAAATGATGGGTGTAGAACACTCTTTTAGGTTGGTTTTGAAATTTTTTTTGTTTGGATTTCAAGATCTAGCAAGATTTCTCAACCTAAAGTATTTTTCACATATTTTCCTAATGATTTTTAAGAAATTTCGTGATTGAGTTTTTGTGATGTTTTAACCCTTTGAAAACTTCTCTTAGGGCATAAGAGGAAGTGTGGGCATCTTGGTTAGGATCCTTCACAAGGATTTGGCAACAATTCGGTGGGTTTGACCTCACCAAAATGAGTGAACTCCCCCTATGTCTCCTATAGACTTTTAGGGTATCATTATTATATTAAATATGCATCGTTTGATTTATTACGATTTATGATCATACATTTGAACCCCTTCATGTATAGAAAATTTCATACTCTATGTAGTAGAGGTAAATATTGTATGTGCATGGACACTTTAAGGGAGATTTAAATAGAAATTATCGTGAACTTAAGCTTTTGGATGTGAATAGAGAACATTTATACAAGTAGTAGAATTATTGGAACATGTATTGCATATGATCATGTACAAAATGGACATTATGACATTGGTGCTATCTAGTGTAGTGAGATACAAGTAGAAAACTTCTAAACATGTACAATCAAGATGAAATATTGAGATTCCATATTTGAGACATGATTACTCTTTTATTATGCAAGATAATGTTAATATTGTATATGAAATATTAACACTTGAGATACTATACCCTGACCTAAAGGTCGATGATGCTATTCTGTGTTTTAAACACGATGATTGCTATTCCGTATTTTAGACATGATGATCGAGACTTGCTTGCTTGCCGTTTGTGCTCATTCGCACATGCTTGGTAGGGTCACTCCCTCCAAGCCGACACTTCGGAGTTGGCCATTTGCGACATCATGATCGCCGTACGGGATTGGGTGCCGATTGGGACGTCGTTGGATAGGCATAGCTCCGTTGGGGGGTGCCACCACGGGACCATGAGGCGTGGCTCAAGCTTAGACTCAAAAAAAATCTTCAAGAGAAAATGATTAAAGTTAACTAAACTTGACGTTGAATATCACGTAGATGATATATTTGTTAAGGATTTTTGTATTGTCGTATTTCGTGAAGTTGATTAAATCTTGAAGATTGAAGATGAAGATTTGAAGATCACAAACATCAATCTCAAGAAGAATGGATTTAAAATGTTCAGGTACGTTCAACTAAATATTTTTGATGATTTGAATACATTCTTATAGTTTAGAAACACTTGGAATATTTTCTGTAGATTAAAAATAAAAAACTGGACATTTTTAGTGTTCTGGATCCGGATCACGCAGATCCAGTCCGGACCCCGAACATGGTTTTGTTCATGCGAAATACCTGTCCGGATCAACCTGATTTCAGTCCGGACTCCGAACATTGATTTTGTTATATCACATGAATCAGTCCGGATCAGACTCATTCCAGTCCGGACCCCGAACCATATTTCTTGAAATTTTTATGGCTGTTACGACAGTCCGGATCAGACTAATTCCAGTCCAGACCGTCGTGCGGAAAAAATCTATTTTAGACAGTTTTTTATTCTTATCTCTTTCCAAAAGATCTCTAGCCTATAAATAGACCCAAAAGTTCATCTTTTAGGGTAAGAAAAAATAAGCCGAAAATGATCCACATATAGAGAAGAAAGAAAAAACACGTCCTATTTTATGTTTCTTTATCTATATTTATCAATTTGATTCTTAGGGTTTCTCAACTCTTTATTCTTTTCAAGAATCAAATTGATGAATATTTAGACGGTGTTTTCCTATCTATCTATGATTATCTAGGTATTCGAAATCATCACCACCAATAAACAATCAATAATTTTCGAAAGGAATATCGGCGTGTGGATTCGCGTGGCTTTGTGGATTCAAGGTGTATCGACTTCGTGAATTCGGAGTTAGGCGCGTTCGTGTGATCGACTCATGCTACATTGGTGACGGCCGTGGATTCGGTTAGACTTCGTGGATTCGAAGTTGGACGCAAATCATGTGATCGAGGCGCGTTGAGGACTGCGGAGAAGATCTACATGGAGCGTATGGAAAAGGTTGAGTCGTAGGATTGCGTTATATCACCTTGTACGTGTTTTAATCTTAGTGGATTTTTTCGTGTGATCGGTCCCATGATTTTTTACTCCTGTATTGGAATTTTTCACGTAAAAATCTAACGTACTTTCTTTATTTTCTGCATTGGGTTATTTTTTATGCAACGATTGTGGAGTTTTATTGTTTACACCTATTCACCCCCTCTCTAGGTGATTTTTTTTCTATTTTAGATCCTTGGATCCCATAACCCACAAGTGGTATTAGAGCGAAAATAGGATTGTAAACAATGGTTGAGGGTGGAAATATCAATCGACCTCCGTTCTTCGATGGAACCAATTATGCTTCTTGGAAAGTACGCATGAAAGCGTTTTTAATTTCCATCGATGAATGGGTGTGGCAATCAATTGAGACCGGATGGAAACATCCTATCGAAATTGTCGTGAATGCACAAATCCCTAGACCTAGGACGAACTGGTCAAGGGAAGAAATTGAGTTATCTTCTTACAATGGTAAGGGCATCAATGCTTTATTTAATGTATTGTCACAAACAGAGTTCTCTCGCGTCTCAGCTTGTGAGACAGTGAAAGAAATCTGGGATACTCTACAAGTTACACATGAAAGAACAAGTTTGGTGCATAGTTAGTTAATTCGCGAATAATTCGCGAATTATTCGCGAATTATTGAGAATCCGAATTAAACGTGTCGTCCCCGACTTTTTCCAAAAATTCGGAATAATTCGCGAATTTTTGAATCAAAAAGTATTATTCGCGAATTATTCACGAATTACGAATTTTTGGGTGAAAAATTCGTTCTTTTTCAAAGAATAGTTAGTTAATTTACGAATTATTCGCGAATTATTCACGAATTATTCGCGAATTATTCGCGAATTATTGAGAATCTGAATTAAAATTATTTATCGGGAATAATTTAAAATTATATTTTTTTTTTGTTCTAAATGAATATTTTATTTATTTCTAAAATAAATTGATTAAATTATTTTAAAAAATTATAATTGTTTATACTAATAGTATAAATTTTTTAATTTTTTTTAATTTAATAGCCGAATTTTTGATCCCGAATTTTTAATTAGTGAACGTATTATTTCCGTATAAATCACGTATCCGAATAATTGACGAGCCCGTTTTTTAGCCGAATTTTTCAACGAATTTTAAAATTATGATACGAATTTTATCCGTATTATATCCGTACCGAATTTTTGCCGAATCCGAATTAACTAACTATGGTTTGGTGAAGGTTCAAAAACTGTAAATAATTACGAACAAATTTGATTCAATTCATATGGTAGAAATGAAACCTTCACGGATTATTATACACGATTGCAAGATATCGTAAATACATGTGCTAACTTAGGAGAGAAGATCTCAGAATCTAAAGTTGTAAGAAAAATCTTGAGAACTCTTCCCGAGAGATTTCGCCCTAAGGTTGCAGCCATTGAAACATTAAAACACCCGGACGAGATCAAAGTAGAAGAATTAGTTGGTGCATCTCATGGTTCTTCTAGTTCATCTAATGTGCAGGATTCATCACATATTCCCCCGAGTACTCCGTTACCTCAAACGCTTCGAATCTCCAAGGACCATCCCAAATCAGACATTATTGGAGATTCTCAAGAAGGAGTTAGAACTCGGAGACAATTGGAATGTGGAATCGCATGCTATGTCTCCATGGTTGAACCAAAGAATATTGATGAAGCTCTTCAAGATGAATTTTGGATTGAAGCAATGCAAGAAAAGCTTAATCAATTTGAAAGGAACAAAGTCTGGAAATTAACGAAACCCCCAAAGCAACAAAATATCATTGGTACTAAATGAATTTTCAAGAACAAAAAAATAAAGGTGGTACCATTGTACGGAACAAAGCGCGTTTGGTTGCTCAGGACTATTCACAAGTTGAAGGTATAGACTTTGATGAGACCTTTGCCCCGGTTGCTTGTCTCGAGTCCATTCATATTCTTTTCGCAATTGCTTGTCATTTTAAAATAAAACTTTTTCAAATGGACGTGAAGAGCGCGTTTTTAAATGGTTTTTTAAATGAAGAAGTTTATGCGGCTCAACCGAAAGGTTTCATTGATTATAAACTTCTAAACCATGTTTTTCGATTGAAAAGGGCTATTTACGGACTAAAACAAGCACCACGAGCATGGTACGAAAGATTAACGAAATATCTTTTGGAAAAAGGCTATACTCGAGGGGGAGCCGATCGGACACTCTTTGTGAAGCACTTTCAGGATAACTTTATTGTGGCACAAATCTATGTGGATGACATCGTGTTTGGTGCTACGACAAACAAGGATGCTTCAAAATTCGCCGAGACGATGGAAAGCGAATTTGAGATGTCCATGATGGGCGAGCTTATGTATTTTCTTGGATTACAGGTTCAACAAAGTAATGATGGCATTTATTTGTGTCAATCCAAGTATGCGAAGGAGTTGTTCAAGAAATTCGGATTAGAAAATTCTAAAGACTATCCGACTCCTATGGGAACTAGCAATAAAGGTTTAGGAAGTGAATCTCACGGAGAAAGTGTAGACGAGAAACTTTACAGAATTATGATTGGAAATCTACTCTACCTTACTAGTCGCCGAGATATTTCTTTCAGTGTTGGGATTTGCGCGAGATATCAATCAGCACCGAAGGAAATTCACCTGAAAGCGGTGAAAAGGATCATCCGGTACGTCAAAGGTACACTCAATTTCGGAATTTGGTATTCTATGGGCACATCTCTCGACATAATAGGATATTCAGATACCGATTTGGCTGGATCAGTGGATGATCGGAAGACCACGAGTGGTGCATATTATTATCTTGGCCATTGTTTGGTTGCATGGCATAGTAAAAAACAAAACTGCATTGCTCTTTCTACTGCCGAGGCGGAATATAATTATGCGGAAAGTTGCTCAACTCAATTGATTTGGATGAAAAGTGTATTGAGTGACTTCCGCATTCCTGCGACCTCGGTAACTATTTTGTGTGACAACACTAGTGCCATTAATATTTCTGAAAATCCTGTGTTGCACTCTAGAACAAAACACATTGAACTGAGAAATCATTTTCTAAGAGAGCTAGTTGAATCAAGTACTTTACAAATTTCTTATGTTTCAACTGATGATCAATTAACCGATATTTTGACAAAACCTTTGGATCAAACATGTTTTATTCATTTGCAAAAAGTAATTGGTATGCTTTGTTTGAAATAACTATTTTTTGAACAATTGCTTAGGTTAGGTTTTGTTTTGTGTTTTTGTTCTTTTTCTTTGTATAAATATGTACAGTAGAATATTAACTGAGCATTAGCATAATTGACTTTAATTGCACGCTTTCATGTTTAGAGAAGTTTATTATAATTTGGATATCATTATAACTCATTTGATGCAATGATCACTTATATCAATTATTTCATCTTTAATTGATCAAAGTCAATACCTCACTCAAACTCTTGAAGAATAACCACTCGTGGGATTGGACCCCTTAATGCGTGGAGGCATTCGAGGACCTAAAGCGGGCGGTGACGGAGGATCCGGTGCTGCGACTACCTGACTGCAGTAGCACCTTTGAGGTACACACCAATGCCTCAGATTTTGTCATTGGCGGTGTTCTCGTGCAGGATGGACACCCCATTGCCTATGAGAGTCGCAAACTCAACGACACCGAGCGGCGGTACACTGTCCAAGAGAAGGAGATGACCGCCGTCGTGCATTGTTTGCGGACCTGGCGACATTATTTGCTCGGGAGCATGTTTGTGGTGCGCACCGACACCACAAGCTACTTCCAGTCGCAGAAGAAGCTGTCGCCCAACCAGGCAAGGTGGCAGGATTTCTTGGCGGAGTTCGACATGGTGATGCAGTACAAGCCCGGGAAGGAGAATCACGTGGCCGATGCACTCAGCCGCAAGGCTGAACTAGCGGCTGTGTGGCAGCTTTGCGGGACACTTCGTGATCGACTTCGCGCGGGAACCAATGAGGACCCTATCGCTCAGAACCTTGTGCAGCTTGTCAAGGAGGGCAAAACGCGAAGGTTTTGGCTCAGCGACGGGTTACTCCTCAGTAAAGGGCGGCGGGTGTTTGTGCCCAAGTGGGGCAACCTTCGCCGCGAGCTCATAAAGGAGTGTCATGACTCCAAGTGGGCAGGTCATCCAGGTCAGAAGCGGACTTTGGCACTGCTCGAGGCCGCTTACTACTGGCCACGAATGCACGAAGACGTCGAGGCCTACGTGCGAACTTGCTTGGTGTGCCAACAGGACAAGGTTGAACACCAGCGACTTGGCGGTCTCCTCGAACCATTGCCTATTCCGAACCGTCCGTGGGAGAGCATCTCCATGACTTCATCTCCGCCTTGCCAAAGGTGGGGGAGCGTGGGTCCATACTGGTGGTGGTGGATCATTTTTCTAAGTATGGGACCTTCATCGCAGCACCAACCGATTGCACGGCTGAAGAAGCAGCACGACTCTTCGTCAGCCATGTCGTCAAACTTTGGGGGATCCTCGAAAGTATTGTGAGCGACCGCGACCCCAGATTCACCGGCAAGTTTTGGACCGAGGTGTTCAAAATCTTGGGCTCTGAGTTGCTCTTTTCCGCCAGTTTTCATCCACAGACGGACGGACAAACGGAGCGGGTGAATGCTCTGTTGGAGGAGTACTTGCGGCACTTCGTGAGTGCCAGTCAGAAGGATTGGGTGCATCACCTTGATGTCGCCCAGTTTTCCTACAACTTGTGGCACAGCGACTCTATGGGCTGTAGTCCCTTCGAGCTGGCGATTGGGCGACAACCGCTCGCCCCACACACAGCCGCCGCGGAAGAGCAGTTCCGTAGCCCTGTTGCTCTCCAATTTACCTCTAACTTGCAGGAAATGGGTGAAATTGCGAGGGCGAGCTTGGAGAAAGCAGCTCGGCGAATGAAGAAGTGGGCGGACGAGAAGCGACAACCTCGGGAGTTTGCCGTGGGTGATCAAGTGATGGTCAAATTACTACCGCAGCAGTTCAAGGTCTTGCGCAAGGTGCACAATGGGCTGCTGCGCAAGTATGAAGGCCCATACCCTATCGTCAAACGTGTGGGTAAGTCTGCCTACAAACTGCAGCTGCCCGCGAACCTCAAGATCCACCCTGTCTTCCATGTCAGCAAGCTGAAACAATACCATGAAGAAGCTGAGGATCCAAACTGTGGCGTGTCTCAGCGCGCCCCGGTAACCATGACTACATCCTTTGACAAAGAAGCGGAATCCATCCTGGACACTCGACTGATTCGGCGACGCGGAGTGCCGCCAAGCCCATAGTACTTGGTGAAGTGGAAAAATCTCCCTTACGACGAGGCTACTTGAGAGAAGGGTGACACACTTTGGCAATACCAAGCACTTATCAACGAGTTCCAGAAGCAGCGTGCGACGAGGACGCCTGCGCATTAGGTGGGGGAGAATGTTTGGGACTTAGAAAATTTCAGTCTAAGTTCCTAGCCCAAACCAAAGTGGGCTTGACAAGGAGGCCCAACTTCACTATCGTTTGTGGGAAGGTGAAGAGACTTGCAACCTCCTTCATCAATGCCATCAATTCCATCAATGTCAAGGGATGCCAAGAGTCATGGATAACCCACAAGGTTTTAAGTGGGCTTAGTGGGTAATTATTGTAGACATTAGTGAGTGTCTTAAATGTAGGCTAGTGGGTGATTTATGTACATGAGCCTATAAATAGGAAAGTTGGCTAAGGCCAAAAACAACAAGAGAGAGTTGTATCTTGTAGTTGTTATTTTCTAAGTAAAGGGAGTACTTAGTTTTTCTGCGGAACCACTACTTCTTTCTCTTTTCTCTATTTTTGCATTTAGTCGTAGGGCACGAAGGTCCGGGCTAGCAAACAGAGAGCAAGGCTTGCCCTCTTCGAGCAGGAAGGCGGGCGCCGCACGAACTTTTGCTAGGCGAAAAGCTTAAGTCTGTGACAAGCTGCTGCTAGCAGCAGCAGCTAGCAGCAGCAGCATGTGCTGCAGCTGCTGTTGCGCCATGCTGCTGCTCAGCTACTGCTGCTGCTAAGCAGCAGCAGCTGGGCAGCGTGGCTGCTGCGCATGAAGCTTGGCAGCTGCCTTGCAGCTGCAAAGGCAGCTGCCTTGAGTAGCTGCAGGGGCAGCTGCAGCTGTTGCTGCTGCAGAAGTAGCTGCAGGAGCTGCTGCCTGGGCAGCAGCCCAGCAGCAGAATTTGAAGAGAAAAAAAAAAAAAAAAAAAGGAAAGAAAAGAAAGGAAAAGAAAGGAGAAAATTCAAACAAATTTTAGGATTTTGCCAATGAGCAAAAATCATTAATTTAGGGAAAATTGCTCAAATTGAGTTTCTTTCAAATTCTTGGGACATTTTATCCTAGGCCAAAGAGATCAAAAATTCATCTTTGGCAATATGTCAAGGATGGGATTCTTTTTCCCAATTCTTGTAAATTAATCCAAAAAGAGCCTCTTTGGGAGAAAAGTGACCAAATAGAGGTTTTCCCTTTATGTTGTAAAAGGGGTTTCTAGTTTTAAATTTTATGGAATTGGTAGGTCATAAAAGTGATTGCTTCATGATTTTCCTTTTCTTTTAGGAAAACCTTGGAGATTCAAAAGAGCAAATTTTTGTCTCTTTCAAGAACAAGGCGAAACATCGAGGTGGGGGATTTTTTCGAAAATGGGTCACCTCTTCCCTTTGTCCTTTGATTTTTTGACCTAAAAGCATGTTAGTGAGCATGTTAGGGTAATAAGATCATGAATATGGATAATTAGGGTTTAGCCCTAAAAGCAATTATATTAACCTATTGTAGGTTAAATTTGTATGAGCATAAATAACAAAGAATAAATGCTTGAAATTGATCTTGTTGGGGTATAACCCTAGGAATCATGTAAGAAGCATAAGAAAAATGAATGATGGTTGTAAGACCTAGGAGAAAATAAGGACAAATGAATGGATGCAAAACTAGGAGAAAACCTAGATCAAGGATTTAACGAGTGGCATAGAACATAGGAATGAACTCTAAGGGAATGAGTGGCGTTTTTTTTTAGGGAATAATCTAAGGTTGATTATAGAGTGTACAACATAGAGTCAAATTTACTCTAGATTATGTGGAAAAGAGAATACATAGAGTCAAGGGTACTCTAAGCTAAAGGAAGAATGTAATTAGAGTTAATAGACTCTAAGCAAAAAGGAATAGAATTAGAGTTAATGAACTCTAGGTTAATGTGAGAAATATGAAATAGAGTCAATGAACTCTATGATGAATGTGAAAGATTGAAATAGAGTTAATAAACTCTAGGCAATGTCTAGTGTCCTTGTGACATAGTAGAAACCCCAAGACTAATTAAGACATAGGGTTGTGAAATGAGAACAAGTAAGTAGGATAAGTTAAAAGGGGCTAAAGAGCTAAGAAAAATTACCAAGTGGCAAGATTAAGTGTAAAAACAAATGAACAAGAGGTTCAAATCTAAATTGGTGTTAGAGACACCCAAATTATCCTAGAGTAAAGAACTTAGGATAAAAGAGAAAAAAATAAAAAGTAAAAGAGAAAGCATTGCGGCATGAATGCTAAAGGGAGGGTTGAGCATATATCACTCCCGGGTGGATGAGGGCCAAGGTGCTTGAAACTCATATGAAACCAAAGTGTAAAGAAAATGCTTAAAGAGCAAAAGAAGCTAAAGGCTAAATTGAATGAAAGAAAGTAATGCTTAAAGAGAGGTAAAATGGGAAAGTAAAATACATTGGGCCGAGCACTACGGAAGGCGGTGCTACAACCTATTCTTGTTTGATTGGGGTTGTAGGCATCCGTCTTTTGGAACCCTCGGACCGGGTAAATGTAAGCTGTAAAAGAAAAGTCTAAATGGCTAATGGGAGGGTTGAGCATATGTCACTCCCAAGTGAATTAAAGAATTAAAGACAAGTTGCCAACAGGAGGGTTGAGCATATTTCACTCCCGGGGGAAGTGTGTGAGCAAGACTCAGCTTCCCAAAGGAAAGGCAAAGTAAAGAGCTAAAGGCTAAAGGAAAGAAAAGAAAAAGATAAAACGGGCGTACTTTCGGGGGTAAAACGTAGATCTTGTCGGAGTGAAAAGGCAGTGACCCTTTCCCGGGCAGTGTCCCGTATGATAAGTTCCCCGTAGTATGGGGTAGCACTTGAGGTGCTATCGGCAACCTTGAAAATCTTGTGTTATGGTAGCATGACTGCCGGGCTGGAGCCCTTTAGGCAAGAATTTTCGAGGGTTTAGCAACTTGAACTAAAGCACAAGAATGTGAAAAAGGTAAAGAGAAAAATAGAGTGGCCTAGGTGGCCGAGTTAGTATAACCCTTTTGTAGCGGCATAATTGCCGAGTTTTGGATATGGGCCCAGAGGGGCAAGATTGATAGCAATGAGACAAAGAACATACACAGATAGTGTAGAGTTAATCATACATAATTATGATCATGTTAGTCAGCATCTGCAGTTATTTATAGCATAGTTATCTTGCTATCCTGCTTCCATCGGACCAAGTGGTGTAGAACATTCTTTCTCGGTGGTTGAACCCACTGGGAACTTTAAGTAGTTCTCGCACCTTTGATGACTATTTTTTCAAGTCTAGGTACATCGAGCGAGGCACGCGACAGGGGCAAAGGCCCAGCAGAGTAGCGACCTAGCAGTCTAGAGTCGCTAGTACCCTTTTGGAGTATTTTTCTTTTGAGCGAAATTTGTATGTGAGGAACAATGTAAAATTTAAATGTTTCAAGTTTCATTTGGAAACAAAAAAAAGAAGTTGTAATTTTTGTATAGTAGTTGTATGTTAAAGAGAGTTGTAACATAAGCAAAGTTTAATATTTCGCTCAAATACGGTATCTTTCATTATCATCTAACTGTTTGTTGAATGAATGGAAGCTTTTAATTTCATAGTTTAGTTCTTTGATTGATTACTCTTCCGCTACACTAAACTGTGATTGTTGGAATGAATCGTTCCTTTTGGGTCTTGAAAGGTCATGCCCGATTGGCGGGCCTGTTAGCGCACCCGAACTGTCCAAATTGGCGGTCTCGGGGCGTGACAGTCTACGACTGAGGCGGAGTATATTGCTATGACAGAGGGTGTGAAGGAAGCTATGTGGCTACGAGGCTTATTTGGAGAACTTACTTGTTGGGATCCAACAGTTGTTTATTCAGATAGTCAAAGTGCTATTCATTTGTCTAAAGATCAAATGTTTCATGAGAGGACAAAGCACATCGATGTAAAGTTTCACTTTGTTCGGGATGTGATCGGAAAGCGCACAGTGATTGTTAAGAAGATTGATACTGAAGACAATCCGGCGGATATACTTACTAAGCCTCTTACTATTACCAAGTTCAAGCATTGTTTGGACTTGGTGTCGGTTGGCAGCACTTGAGGCCCTACGGGGCGTTTGGAGAAGACGGAGCACTAAGAACGTTAAGAAATATTAAGAAGAATTCAAGTCAAGGTGGAGTTTTGTGGCAACCTCAACACAGCGGCTAAAGACTACAAATCAAACTAGGATGAAGATTGTTATAATTTGGTTTAGATTTGTATTTATCTAAATTGAAGTTAAATCATAATCTAATTAGGATAATATGAGATTTAGATTGTTGGGTATAACTAGAATTTAATTAGGAGTTCAATTAGACTTCAAATCCTAATTAGATTCTAGTTTGGAGGTATATATTATATATAGCATACCCGACCACTTTAATAAAGCCAAAACTTTAATTAGCGGAAGCCCTAATTAATTTAGGCCAACCAAGGAAGATACGTGTTGTTGGTGTTGGAATATATACGGCCATATTAATGAAGCCGGGATTTTAATTAGAGGCCATGCTCTAATTAATTTAGCAACCCAAGAGGAGAGAGGCCGTATTGGAGGAGTCATATATTGCTAATGAAACCGGCAATTAATTAAGAAATTAAAGCTCAAAGGTGAGGGCGTCCATACGATTGGATTCTTCAAAATCGTTAGGGTGGACGCAAATTTTTTTGATATTTCGGTTTTATTTGGAGCTTCGATTTTTTTGAGAGATATAATCTTTGTATTCTACTTTTAACATTAATAAAAGTCTTTGCTCCGTCTGCGCCCGTGGATGTAGGCCGGTGGCCGAACCACGTAAATCTTAGTGTGCACTTTCTTTTTCTTTTCTTATATTATTTTTTCTTGGATCTATTTTTTGCCGTTTCGATTTAACATTAGGTTTATTAAAACCCCTCATGCTCAAGAGACTCTTAGCCCACAATGATTATCATTCTAATAACATACTTTAGATCATTTACACATTCATTTTACAAGATGACTCTGAAAGTCCCATTTCTATAATATAGACCCTTAACATTAAGCTTTTAACACTTAACAAAATACAACTTGTATCATATACATTAGGTTTATTAAAATCCATCATGCTCAAGCGACTCTTAGCCTACAATGATTCTCATTCTAATAACCTACTTTGGGTCATTTACACATTCATTTTACAAGATGACTTTTAAAGTCTCATTTCTATAATATAGATCCTTAACATTAAGCTTTTAACACTTAACAACATACAATTTGTATCATATATATTAGGTTTATTAAAACCCATCATGCTCAAGAGACTCTTAGCCCATAATGATTCTCATTTTAATAACCTACTTTAGGTCATTTACACATTCATTTTACAAGATGACTCTTAAAGTCCCATTTCTATAATATAAACCCTATCATTAAACTTTTAACACTTAACAACATACAACTTGCATTATATACATTAGGTTTATTAAAACCCATCTCAACCTATTACATACATTAGCTTATTTACAACATTCTTGTTTTAAGAGCTCTATAATCCCTTTAATACACTTATTGCCCTAATGGTTTATTAACATGCTTCTAGTCATGAAAAACAAAGGAAAAGGAGAGAGGTCATCCTTTTTCGAATAGAATCCCCCATCTTGGTTTACCACCAATTGTTTGTAGACACTTGCAATTGGGCTCTCGCGGCTTACTTGCTCCTTTCGAGTCTGTACGCACAAAATCGCCGAGATCGTGTTGTCTCCACTTTAAAACCGCTAGACGTATCATTTTAACCTTCAATTTAGAAAATTAAAGGATAAATTAGTTTACGACCCCGAATCCAAAAATACTAATTCACCCCTTTATACACATGCCTATATAACCGATAAAGAGGAATCGAACATAGCCGAAGACTCGACCGTTTCGGATAGCACCAACTATCTCGTTTCGATACTAAACGATAGAGAATTAAATTAATTTAACTCCCGATATCGTTTCAGCACATTACGACGCTAACGAATGCGAAAACACCTATTTCGGCCATTTTCGCAATTCGGCCGTCGGAACTCCGCCGGTTTACAAATTAACGTTACTAGGCGTGTTTCTCCAACCTCTAATTAGGGATTTGCATGATCAATTTAGATCAAAACCCAAAAATCTAAGATTCTAAGTTCTAAGCCCTAGGTTCAAACCTTTTTAATTTCATTGTGATTTCTTCGCGATTTTTTCATCGATTTTTTCGACAAAAATCCTTCTAAGATCACATAGATTATAGATCTAAAAGAATTACGGCAAAACTAAATTTATTTTTTGCAAAATTCACCTCAAAAAGCCTTGATTCTGAGCTTTTCTTGGTTCAAAAGCTCGCCCTCGCTCGCCGTAGGCTTCTCGCAAATCGCTCCGCGATTTTGTGCGCGTTGGAGCAAGAAAATCTAGAGAGAGAAAGTGAGGTGAGAAGGAGAGAGAAGCTCTCCATGGAAGTGTTCCTGGGTGTGTGCGTTTGCGGGTGGAGAAGAAGAAGAAAAAGGAGAAAAGTTGGCCTTTTGCATGAAGGCCCCTCTCCAATAGTAAAAAGTTACTATTTAGTCTTATTTTAATATGATGCTTGCCTGCGGAGTCCTTCTGAACGTCCGTTTGCTTTCAAATTTGACAGGCATGCTTAATTTAATTTAATTTATTGTGGGTTATCTTAAGTTTTCAGTTGGACTATTTTTGGGTTACCAAAAGTTCTGCCGATTCAAAATCGCTGGCAGATCCCTTTTTCACTGCTCGGGTATTCGATTGATGCGAAATTTTTATTGTGGTCTTAGAACATAAGTACGGACCATCCTAATTTTTTTCAGAATTTTCTGATATTGTGAATTTTTTGTCAAAATCTGAGTCCTCTTCTTCATATAAAATTCTAAATATTTCATTTTTATTTCAATTTCAGCACAATTCACTTCCAAATTATTCTTTATTTCTCTAAGTTCAATAAAAATAGTATCTCATACGAGATACTATTTTTATTTATACTTGCTTATATACCGAAAATCTGGTATATTACAGGCTAAGTAGAGGTCATAGCAAATAGAAACCGAAAAGTTTTAAAAGTGAAAATTAAATATAAAATGCGCCTTCGGATTTGAGACTCGTCAATTGGGAGTATGACTCCTAGCGCACGAGCCCATCGGATAAGGTACTTTCGAAAGGCTAAAAGTAAAAGAAAACGAAAGTGACCAAATATGGTCGGGTTAGGAGTAACCCTTATATAGCGGCATAGTGGCTGAGTTATGGTATAATGGCCTAGTATGGCATGGCATGATAGCATTATGACATTGAGTATGGACTAGTAGTGTAGTAATCTTCATATTAATATGCTAGTGTAGTATTTACAGTTTTCCCTATTATCTTGCTACTAATGCTTCCATTGGACCAAGAGGTGTACATCATATTTTTCGATGGATGAATCCATTGGAAACTATTCGTAATTCTCACACTCCGTTGGTTTTCACTTTTACAGATCTAGGTACAGCCGGTGAGGCACACGACATTGGCAAGGGCCCAGCAATATAAAGATCTAGAGGGTCTAGTGGTATTTTATCCATTTTGTACTTTGGAGTGAACATTGTACTTTGGTGAGGATAAACAAAAAAAAAAAAAAAATTGTAACTAATTGTTATATGGCAAATGTTCATTCCTGCATTTCATTTCAGCTTTATTCAGTTGTATCTATATTTAAAGTTGAATGTTCAGTTTAGTGGTAATTTTACTCTGATATACATGCATCTCATTGTGCACTCACTATTTGAGATGATTGTCGTTCCTTTTAGGTATAGAGAGGTCATGTCCGATTGGCGAGTCTGTTAGCGTGCCCGAACTAACCAAATTGACAGTCTCGGAACATGACATGGGCTGTAGCGACGGCCGGGAGCGTCGAGGTGACGCCGGATCCCTAAGATCGCCGGAAAGAAGCTACGACGACGGGGGGTTATTTGTATAGTAGCCTATTTCTCTCTCTCTCTCTCTCTCTCTCTCTCTCTCTCTCTCTCTCTCTCTCTCTATATATATATATATATATATATATATATATATATATATATATATATATATATATATATATATATATATATATATATATATATATATATAATTGAGCTTCTATGCTTGTAAAAGCACCAAGTTATTTATGTTTGTGAGTTCTTTACCCTCAGATGTAGGAATATGCGGTTAGGATGATGGTGGGCCCCTTGGGTTTAGTGGGTGGTTGGTAGAATAGTATAATCTAAGGGGTAGAATTAATCAAAGGATTATATCTAACGATAAAAAACTTACAATGACCAATTGCTTGGTGCTTGTACAAGTACAATAGCCGGACTCATATATATATATATTGCCAATAAATCTACCTATGCTTCATATTTACACCTGAGCCCCCCCACTGTAGATGCAACTTGGATAGAAACCCCTCCATGGCTAATTTTACGGAAATTGGTACATAAAATGTAGGGACTTTTTCAAGATTTTCGATTTTCCAATTTTGGCAAAATTTTGATTTGAGCCTCATCCTCCACTTTTGCCTCACCAAAACCGAAAACGGATCGCACCACCAGTTCTGGCATCGTCAGAACTGCAAAGTAGCGATTTTGTTTCATCAAATTCCATAATCGTTTCGTGAAGAAAGCCAAATTCTCTCTTAAATGCCCGAATTCAAATTAAAATTCACATTAAATTTATTAATTCAAAAATTAGAATTTTGACTGATTCTACATTAATCTTCGAATGGCTTCTAAAACATCATTATGGTCAGGAGAGGACAATGATGAGCTATCTACCGGTTCATGACCAACAAGCATTTGTGAAGTGAAACCATACTTCTCAATAGCATTGGTCTTTCCTGCTAGAAATTTGATGTCCTTGTAAGTAGAAAATAATTTTCTCAACACTTGCCATATGCAAGGTTCTCTTGAAATTTGTTAAATTTAATAATAAATAGTTAACCATCATGTTAAACTAGTGAAGGTATTCGTGTATTGTGACGGATAGATATTGTTGAATCAATCAAATTCAATAAAAATAATCAAAAATTGATAAGATAAGAATCAACTATGGATCGGAGGCATTACAAAGTAGCAAATCTCTCTTAAATCATCCAAATATATAATAGAAATCACACCTTCTCTTCAGCGAACATCGCAATTATATCAAAAACTCTATCGAACAATGGATCAAGATCGAGGGGGTCAGAGGAGTAATCAGCAGAGGGCGTAGAACTCAATGACGACAAAGGAGTGATTGGAGACGGTGTCGGCGAAGTTGGACGAGGGCTCCACCTCCTGCCATTGTTATATATTTAATATAATAATAAAGTGATTGAGAGGGAAAAGAAGATAATAGAGGGAGTGAAAGAGGTGAAGAAGAGAGCCATATTAAATAAAAAATAATATCTCTACGTTATTTCATTTTTTCGAATTCGTAACTTACATATTTTTAATTTTCTAAACTGTCACTCTGATTTTCTAATTATAATTAATAAAATATTTAATTAAATTTTTATTAAATAAAGAAAGAAGGTATGGGGAGATGAGAGGACTTACGGTAGGAAAAGGAGAGGGGTGGGCAGCGAGGGAGGGGGGACAAAAAAACAATTCCAAACTTAGAATGTTCCGCTACGTTAGCTTATATATTGGAGATTAATAGATACTTAATAGATGAAATATTTAATTAAATTTTTATTAGTTGAAGAAAGAAGGTATGGGAAGATAAAGGAATGTACAGTAGGAAATGAAAGGGGCGGGAGATGAGGGGATACAAAAGAAAATTTTCAAACTTAAAAGATTCTCCCACATCAGCTTATATATATATTGGGGACGTTGACATCTGAATTCGCGTGAGCGCCAAAAAGTCGATTGAGGCTTCATGAATTCAAAATGGAGTAACTGGCGTGAATTCGTGACGGACTATAGACTAACGAATGAAATCTACTTTAAGTATACGGTAAAGATTAAATCGTAAATTCATTATATCTCCTTATACGTTAAATATTTTTTTTTAGTGAATTTTGTTTATATAATCAGTGCCATAAATTTTTTACTCCGCTTTAAATTTTTCCACAAAACTGTCGGCATATTGATTTTAATTTTTTGCATTTAATTTAATTTTACTAAGATTGTTTATTTTATTATTTACACATATTCATCCTGATATTTTTCCACTTTTAAATCTGCTAACCAACAAGTGTAGCTAAACCTCTGAATTTAAAAGCCTATATTGCTGTTTCCTATCTGCAGAGGCTATTCCAAAAGCCAAACCAAACAAGACACATTAAATTTTAAAACTAAGACTACAATTTCTAAAGATACTACTACGTTACCTTTCTCCAGCATTCATCATCCAGATAACTTGTAATGCACAGAACATAAGAAGTTACAAAAAGAACACATGCAAGCACAAATCTTGGCATCAACAGTGAAAACAAACAGACTTGGAATAGAATACAACTTTTGAGTTCAAACAACAAACCGAACACATAAATTGATCTATATATTAGAAAAATAGCCTGCAACTGTTCTTCGCGGGATGATTTGTCAAACAAACCACAACATAAGCAAAATTTCTTGCTATTTCACCCGCTCGAGGTGCAATGTCAACTGACTTACATTGGAGATATAAATCACACATTTTTACTTAACTGATTACAATGAGAGATTAGGTGAAAGGGTCAAAAAGATAAACAAACAAAAAGAGGCAAACAATTGAATAACAACCTGACCGGCAAGGAAAATCCCACCACATCAGGAACGAGGACAAAGGGCAATTACATTCCTTTCATCTCTCTCGCCATTTGATATCTCCGATATATATGGCCTCATTTGTATCCGTTTTGGAAGCAATATTCATTAAACTTAATAAAATCCCTAAGAGGCCGAGTCATTTCGAAATCCCCCACCAAGCCAACTGAGCATCCGAGGTATCTATAGATCGCCTTCAGCTACTCATAGTTAATAGATCCCGCCTTCGAGCTCTTTTGCAGCTCCTATTGTTTCTAACTCGTCAAACTTGAGCATAAAAGTAACATAATGCTGCATATTTCATTCATTCAGCTCTCAAATGCAGAATCTCTTTCGCAGTTCTCCTTCGGAAATACGTCATGTCATCCTGATAAAGGAAAAACAAAGTTAGTGCGTTATTCTGGTCTCCAACGACTCGGAGAAGTAAAAAATCTCCACCATTATTTGAGCAAGTTGGAAATGACAGCTCTAAATAGAGAGATGATTTACAAAGGCATAAACAGCTACACAGAAATATTTTAAGTCAACAAAAATATCATCTCTAAGGAATGATGAATCTGATAAAAAACACAGCCTCACCTGCTTAAAACTGAGGCTCAAACCTCTACTATAGAAGTCCGCATATTTGAGCATGAACATCCCACAGTCCCACCTTCGAAGACGATAGATATGTTAATTCTTAGAACCAAACTTTGATATGTACCAATAAAGAATGTTAAGACAATTTAATTCCAAATTAATCACATCAGAAAAAGAAAAAGATAGCAATGTGATTCACTCGATCATTACAGTAACGATGAACAAGTAGTGCTACGATCTCAAGCAGTGGGCTGATAAAAGCCCATTATACTTGCTAAAATGGGATCACAATTTTGCCAGTTCAGCTCTCCATTTGGGCTCTTTAATCAGTATTCTGAAGAAAACAATTTACAAAAAATAAGCAAAGAAAATGGTGCAAGTTTGGGTTCTCAACCAGATAATTCTGAAGAACATAATTTAAGAACAATATTCACTCATAATGGGTCACAGGAAAACAATTATTGATATAAAAATCTCATTAAGTCAAATCTATGATTTAGGTTAGCAACAATCAATCTTTTTGTCACAATCACCCCGAATTTAAAACCAATCCAGATATGAAGTCTTTTCATTACTAAATGAGGATTATTTTACTTACTAGATTAGTAAAGATATTTTATTTGAAATATCTACTATATTATTAGATTGGAAAAGATATTTTCTTTGATATACCTATTAAATTAAGAATATCTTTTAAGTTTTCCTTTCCTTGTTTAGGCTTCCTCATCAAATTAGAATATTATATTGATTTTAGGTCTATGAATAAGAGGCTTCCTCTGTTTTGTAATGAACGGCCAATTTAATTAATAAAGTGAGCCTTTTTTTAAATAACTTTTAGCTTAGATTAAGTTAGAAGAAAGATGTTCAATAGAGACGTTAAATCTATCTATTAGCATTGAAGCTACAGTTAGGAGCAAGAGATCCAAGCAATTTATTATCAGACCCTAACAATTTGAATTAGATTTGTATTCCTAATCATGCTTCTGGATGCTTATAAATAAGAGGTCTAACCTTCTTTTTATTTTTGTCGATTAATTTCATCGATAAAGAGAACTAGGGTTTTACACAAGGATTAAAATGCGGTAGCACGGGGGTGTGCCGGCTGTTGCCTGGCATGATACGGCACAAGCACGCTTACGTGCCGACGGGCACGCACAACCTCCTAGTGACACGCTTTGGCACGGTCTTATTTTAGTTTTTTCTGTCCAATAAGACTATAAAATGTTATTTTAAAAGTTTTAGAGTAATATTTATAAATTTTGACTATATATTGATTTGTCTTGATCAAATGTCAATAATAGTTTACTAACTTACTAGTTAGCAGCTTAATATAGTAAAAGTCTTTTTTATAGGTGAAGTTAAATACAACTACAACTCAGAGAGAAAATTATTTTTTCTTTAAATCTTTATAAAAATTTGCAAGATCCATTCGTATTTATCAGATGAAGGATCATATGATGACTAGACTAAATTAGAATGAGACCCCAAATGCACTGATAGTTTCTTTTTATTTTCAAATTTTTATAAAATATTTATGAAAAATTTAAAAAATTTATATTTTCTAAAAAATTTTAAAAAATTATAAAATCTGCCCATGAAAATTTAATAATAAACCATACTATGAATAAATTAAGCAATAATAAAAATTGATTAATTTTTAAATTTTGTTTTATTTATCTTTATTTTTTAGAATTTTAAAAATTATAAAATATAAATCCGAGAAAATTATTTTTTAAAAAATTTTTATGAAAAATTTGCAAGTTCATCCAAGAAAATTAATTTTTCTCAAATTTAAATAAGAAAACTTGTGCAATTTATTTATGAAAATTTAACACTAAACCATATAATATATACATTAAGCAAATTTAAATATCAATTGCTTTTATTAAGTTTTCAATTTTATTAGAATTTTTATATTTCTAAATCTAATAATAAAATTTTCAAAGTTAAGAATATCTTAAATCTCGCACAAAATACTAAATCCGTACAAAAAAATTAAAAATGAACCATATAATGATTAAATCAAAAGAATATATTTTCAGATTTTACCTAATAAGTAGATCTTCGATTTTACTATTTCTTTACCTTTTTTTTTTAAAGATCGAAATGATCAAAAAACAATAAGAGATTGAAAGAAAAAATTTTAAAAAAAAATTATGAGAAAAAAAGGTAAAGAAACTTTACAAGTTAAATATATTCTAAATGTATGAAAAAAGATTTTAAGTTGTAAATTTCTTGACTTACCTAATAAGTAGATCTTCGATTTTACTATTTCTTTACCTTTTCTTTTAAGATCGAAATGATCAAAAAATAATAAGAGATTGAAAGGAAAAATTTTAAAAAAAAAATTATGAGAAAAAAGGGAAGAAAAAAATAGAAAGAAAAAAAAATAAAGTAAGAGATGTGAGAGAAAAGAAAAGAGAGGGCAGAATAGAAGAAAATGCAGAAGTAAAAAGAAGAAAATAGATGAGAGAGATAAAGGTCTATACAAGAAACCAAAAAATACAAAAAGTCGAAGTAAAAAAAAAAAATTAAAAACATTGTGTGTCTATGTGGGCACGCAGCGGCACGTACCGTGATACTCTCTGAGTATCGCTCTGTCTCGTTCGATACTCAGAGGGTATCGCGACACAAGAGGGCCAAGAGACCCCCCCCTCTGTGCCATGCCGCTTAATTGGTGGCACGATACATATTGCTCCGTGCCGTAAGGCACGGATGAATACTTAATTCCTCGGTTTTACCTTGCCGATTCTCTTCTCCGACAAAGAAAAGATTCCTAACAATTTGGCATTAGAGTTGGGTAGAATCAAAGCCGATGATTTCATCTTCTCCTTCGCATTCGCATTTGATCCCGAATTAAGGTTTCCAATGCACTCAACATCCCACCTACTATATTCTCCTTATGTTAAAATCTAGGGCTTCGATCCAGAGGGAGGTTTGCTATCCAACCAATAAGAAAAATAAAAGAAGATTAACTAAGATTACCGCTTAAAAGGAGAAAACAATTAGACAAACTACTAAAAAGTTTTCTTCTTTCCTACGGATTTCTCTATGTCAACTTCTGCTCACCGTGGGTGCCTTAGCATGAGATTTTGAAGTCATTCGAGTCGTTACGAGACAAACTAAATCGTTACGAGCCACACCGAGTCATTTATTGTTGAGCAAGTTTACTTTAGCCTAATTGGAGCCGATTTAAATCCAACTAAGTGCTTTCAACTTAAGTATATTTTAGCCGACTTTAGGGCATGTTTGGTTAGAAGGATTCGAGGCTTGAAACGAGAATTGGAATGAGTCATTCCGATTTTAGGTGTTTAGTTTGAGGGATTAGCATTTCAATTCCCATTCCGGAAGGAATTGAATCCCTCCAAAATGACTCCCAACATAGATGTGGGAGTCAATTTTAATTCCATGAGGGATTGAGAAAAGAACTTGTTTTTTTCAAAAAAATTGTTTAAATTCGAATATACGTATATATCTAAATTTAGATTAAATTATAATTTTAAATTTAAATTACATTCAAATTTTATTAATTTTTAAAATTTTAATTTTAATTTCAATTTAATTCACCATTGATAGAATTGGATAATCCAACGCAACCGCTGTGTAATTCCGTTACATTAACATGTTTACCACCAAATGTCTAAGAGAAGTTGCTGCCACAACCCCATATTTCTCTTATTCAAACAACAATTATTTAGAAGTCACCAATTGCACCACGACTTCTAATCGAAGTCTCTTTTAGTCACCACAAATAATATTGTATGAGAATATTAGATCGCAAGATATTTTTGACGAAACTTATTCATTGAACTTCCACTGATAATAGAGCATCTCGCACGAACAAGAATATTCGGACTTCATCATCAGCTGTTGCACTATATTGACTCACACCTTGAGAACAAGGTGTGCTTTGAAGGAAAGGGATTGTTACGACCACCCGAAAATATAGAACGATCTGGATATATAGTCTTTTCATAGTTAGATTAGGATTGTTTTACTCATTAGATTAGGTGTAGTGAACCGGACTCGTGCGAAATAGCAAAGTACCGGTAGAAAGTGAGTTGGAGGAACAACCTTTATGATTTGGGAGAAGTTCCAAGCTCATTCGAGTATTTTCGGCGTGAATTTGGCGCGAAAATGAGTTTTGAAAAAAGTATCGTATTGGACTTCAGCGCAAAGGAGACCCCAAACAGTCAAAGTAGTGTTCGAAAAGGCGCGAGGCGCAAGGCTCCTCTGGAGCCTAGGAGCAAGGTGCACCGCGAGGCACGTGCCCCAAGAAGGCGAAGCGTATATTTGCTAAATCTAGTTTAATTTAATGTTCTACATAAAAAAAATTCAAAATAACCATACAAAAACAAAATAACGATAAAAAAGTAAAGAAAACACATGCATATAGGTTCTCAAATTAAAAATATATATATAGTATATCCTCCGGATTGTCTTCAGTATCAATCTTCTTAACAGTCACTGTGCGCTTTCCGATCACATCCCGAACAAAGTGAAACTTTACATCGATGTGCTTTGTCCTCTCATGAAACATTTGATCTTTAGACAAATGAATAGCACTTTGACTATCTGAATAAACAACAGTCGGATCCCAACAAGTAAGTTCTCCCAATAAGCCTCGTAGCCACATAGCTTCCTTCACACCCTCTGTCATAGCAATATACTCCGCCTCAGTAGTAGACAAGGCGACAATTGGTTGTAATGAAGCTTTCCAACTAACTGCACATCCACCGATGGAGAATACATAACCTGAAAGTGATCTTCTTCTATCCAAATCACCTGCAAAATCCGAATCAACATATCCAACCACACCATCTTTACACCTCCCAAACTCGAGACAAGTGTTAGTGGTAACACGTAGGTATCTCAGAATCCACCTAACAGCTTGCCAATGAGCCTTACCAGGATTGGTCATATATCTGCTAACCATACTCACTGCATAGGAGATGTCTGACCGTGTGCAAACCATGGCGTACATAATGCTCCCAACAACACTAGAATAAGGAACATGTGACATGTACTCCCCCGCTCATCATCAGACTGAGGTGACAGCGCGGCAGAAAGTCTGAAATGCGCCGCAAGAGGAGTGCTCACCGGTTTTGCGTCTATCATTCCAAAACGCTTTAAAATTTTCTCTATGTATTTCTCCTGTGTCAAATGCAATAGTCCTGACTTGTTGTCCCTCTTAATTTCCATACCAAGGATTTTCTTTGCAGCACCTAGATCTTTCATCTCAAACTTACCCTTCAGTAATGTCTTCAATTTATTTATCTCAACTATGTCGTTAGAAGCAATCAACATATCATCGGCATAGAGTAACAAATATATGAAAGATCCTTTATCAAGCTTCCTGAAATATACACAACTGTCACGTTTGCTTCTGGAATATTCGTGACCTGTCATGAAAGAGTCGAACCGCTTGTACCATTGTCGAGGAGACTGTTTCAAGCCGTAAAGTGATTTCTTTAACAGACAAACATGGTCTTCCTTTCCTTCAATAATGAATCCCTCTGGCTGCTTCATATAAATTTGCTCCTCAAGTTCTCCATGTAGAAAAGCTGTCTTAACATCAAGCTGCTCAAGATACAGATCATACATGGCTACTAATGATAGAAGAATACAAATAGAAGTATGCTTCACAACGGGTGAGAAAATATCATTAAAGTCAACACCTTCTATCTGACTGTAGCCCTTAGCAACTAAACGAGCTTTGTACCTTGTATCTTCCACGCCGGAGATTCCGTCCTTTTTCTTGAAGACCCATTTGCAGCCAACAATTTTCTTACCTGTAGGCGGTTTTACCAACTCCCATGTGTGATTCTTTTGAAGAGACTCCATCTCTTCATTCATTGCTACCAACCACTCTGCAGAACTAGCACTAGAAATAGCTTGATTATATGTGGAAAGTTCGCCATCTTCTTCTGTATCTTGTGCCACTGAAAGAGCATAAGCAACTAAATTCTCATAGCCGTATCTCTGTGGTGGTTTAATCTGTCTCCTCGCTCTACCTGTAGCAATGCTCTGCCTCTCAACTTGTGGGGTTTCAGTAGCTGAGGTGTCTGGCGACTGAAAATGTTCTGACTGAGAAGAATTCTGCAACTGAACAATACTATCGGTCTCTATCTCCACCTGCTTATTAGTATTCAGGGTCTCATCAGAAGAAATATGATTAGGATATAACATAACAGACTCGTCAAATGTGACATCCCTACTAATAAGTAATTTAGACGATTCAGGACACCACAATCGATATCCCTTAACCCCTTATGCATAACCAATAAATATGCACTTTTTAGTCCTAGGTTCTAACTTGCCTTCATTTACATGAGCATAAGCAGGACAACCAAATATTCGCAAATTAGAATAATCAGAAGGGCTACCAGACCATACCTCCTCCGGATTGGGTTTTGCAATCAAGTGCCGAATGTGGAGATCAATTTACCAAATAACATGTTGTAGATATCGCCTCTGCCCAGAAACTCTTCGCTAAGCCAGCATTAGAGAGCATGCAACGGGCTCTCTCCAAAAGAGTTCTGTTCATCCGTTCGGCCACTTCGTTCTGCTGTGGAGTATGCCTAACGGTCTTATGTCTGACGATTCCTTCATTCTTGCAGAATTTTTCAAACTCCGACGAACAAAATTCCAAGCCATTGTCGGTTCTTAATCTCTTTATCTTCCTTTCAGTTTGCTTCTCAATCATAACCTTCCACTGTTTAAAATAATTGAACACCTCATCCTTACTTTTTAGAAAAAATACCCACCCTTTACGAGAATAATCATCAATAAAAGTCAACATATATCTAGCACCACCGTGAGTTGGAGTACGAGAGGGTCCCCAAATATCAGAATGAATATAGTCCAGAATACCTTTTGTTCGATGAACTGCAGCCTTAAAACTGACTCTTTTGTTTGCCAAGAACACAATGCTCGCAGAAATCCAACTTTTCTAAACTCTGACTACCAAGTAAACCTCTCTCGCTCAATTTTATCATACCATATTCACTCATATGACCCAATCGCATATGCCATAATCTGGTGCTATCTGAATCTGACAAAGAGGAAGAAGTCACCGCTGCTGAACCTGTCACAGTGGAACCTTGTAAAATATATAACATATCAGACAATTTGGCCTTTATCACTACGAGATTCCCTTTAGCGACCTTCATTAATCCATCAATCGAAGAGTACTTAAAACCTTTAGCATCAAGTGTACCCAATGAGATCAGATTTTTCCTCATATCCGGAATATGCCGAACCTCAGATATAGTCCTCACAACTCCATCGTACATTCGTACCCGAATAGTGCCAATGCCAACAACTGTACACTTCGCGTGATTTCCCATCAATACAACTCCACCTTGAATAGGCTTGTACGTCAAGAACCACTCTCTGTGCATGCATATATGGTAGGAACACGCGGAGTCCATAAGCCACTCATCTTGTCTATTTGTCTTATCGGTAACTGTGAAGACAATATCACTACCATCTGATTCTTTTGCTTGTCACTTGCTTCAGCCTCAATGTTAGTATTTTTCATATTTTGATTTCTATCATTGTTATTCCTCCGTTGTTCTTTATTTTTTAATTTAAAACAATCGGCTTTTATGTGACCCTTCTTCTTACAATAACCGCAAATCAGATTCTTGTGTTTTGACTTTGATCTAGATGTACCTCTATTACCGGAACCCCTTTCCCGAGACCTCCCTCTAACAACCAAACCTTCTCCTGAAGCTCCGCCTGTCTCATTACTTATCTGCATGTCAATCCTTTCTTTTGATAGTAGAGAGGATTTGACATCATCGAGACATAGAGTATCCCGACCAAACAAGAAGGTCTCACGAAAATTCTTATAAGAGGGCGGTAAAGAACATAATAATAAAAGGGCTTCATCCTCCTCCTCGATTTTGACATCTATCGAGCGGAGATCCATAATAATAGAATTAAATTCATCTAAATGCGATTTAATAGAGGTACCTTCCGCCATGCGCAACATGAAGAGACGTTGCTTCAAATATAACTTGTTGGTGAGAGATTTTGTCATATAGAGAGATTCCAACTTAAGCCATAGCCCTGCAGCGGTTTTTTCATCCAAAACCTCGCGCAATACCTCATTGGATAAACATAATTGTATTGCCGTAAGAGCTTTATCATCGATCTCCTCCTTCTGCTCCGCCGTTAACGAATCGGACATCTTTTCTTTTCCCAACAGTGCCTTTTGCAATCCTTGCTGCGTTAGTATAGCACGCATCTTGACTTGCCATAATGCAAAACTGTTGGTCCTGTCAAATTTCTGGATCTCGAACTTCGTCGTCATAATTCTCAATTCTCAAGGGAATAGAAGGCTCTGATACCAATTTGTTAAATCGAAACGGCGAAAAATAGATCCAAGAAAAAAAATAATGTAAGAAAAAAAAAGAAAAGTGCACACCAAGTTTTACGTGGTTCGGCCACCGGCCTACATCCACGGGCGAAGACGGAGCAAAGACTTTTATTAAAGTCAAAAGTAGAATACAAAGATTACAACTCTCAAGAAAACCGAAACTCCAAATAGATCCAAAATATCAAAATTTGCGTCCACCCTAACGATTTCGAAGAATCCAATCGTATGAACGCCCTCACCTTACAGCTTCAATTTCTTAATTAATTGTCGGCTTCATTAGCAACATATGGCTCCTCCAATATGGCCTCTCTCGTCTTGGATTGCTAAATTAATTAGAGTATGGCCTTTAATTAAAATTCTGGCTTCATTAATATGGCCGTATGTACCAACACCAACAACACGTATCTTCCTTGGTTGGCCTAAATTAATTAGCACTTCGGCTAATTAAAAGTTGCGGCTTCATTAAAGTGGCCGGGTATGCTTTATATAATATATGCCTCCAAACTAGAATCTAATTAGGATTTGTAGTCTAATTAAACTCCTAATTAAATTCTAGTTATACCCAACAATCTAAATCTCATATTATCCTAATTAAATTAGGATTTAACTTCAATTTAGATAAATACAAATCTAAACCAAATTATAACATTTATTAACAATACTCATTATTGTTAATTATTTTATCAATTAATATTTAGGGTTATCTACCAATAGTTAATTAAATAAATTAAATTATTATTTAATTAATACTTTTATATTAATTAATTAGATAAAATATTATTATTTTAAAATTAGAATTACTCTTCTTCTCACTATTCCAATCTAACTATCAAAACACTATTTTTCTTATTCCCAGGAACAACCAATTTTCATCCAAACGCAAAATTGGTCTTATTCCTACTTGTTCCTAAACTTATACCTATCACTGGAATAAGCAGTTCTAGCTTATACCTGAACCAAACGCATACCTGAACCAAGCTTATACCTGAACCGTTAATAAATATCTTAACGGTTTAAAGTTTAAGAATCAAATTAAGAACCTGACAACCCGATAACTTAAACCAAAAATCCGTCTAAACATAAATATTGTCAGGCATGCGCCTCAGCAATAGTGCTGCACCTCACTATTGCTGAGGCGCGTGCCTCGCGCCTAGGCGCGCACCTCAGGCGCGCCTTTTCAAACAGTGAGTCAAAATGACTGTGCGCATGTTAAGAATGTGTTCCGAGCATATCAAAATGATTAGAGGATTAGAGCTTTGTAGAGCAAAAACACGCACTTTGAGGCGATCTAAGTTGAGCAAATAGCTCTCGGGGTCCGGACCTTGGCAATGGAGACCGGACCCAACAGGAGAAGTCTGAACCTTCTCTGCGCAGGAATCTTGAAGAGAAGCGTTCAGGGACCAAACCTTGAGCCAGGGTCCGAACCGTCAGCACGTAACAAGGAGAACCCATGTTCGGGGACCAGACCTTGGGGCAGGGTCCGAACCTTCAGCGTTTGGAACGCACAATGAGGGTGGCATTTTTGTAATATTTGGGAAGTGTGAGTTCACAAAATAGACTCAAACCCCTTCACCCCACAACCGGTTCACCCTTACTTCCTCACACCCTCACTCCCTTTCTTCTCTCTCTCTCTAGAAAAGAGGAAACCCTAGGTAGAGAGGAGCCCTCTTGGTGGGATTTGATCTCCTCCAAGGCTAGAAAATGAAAGAAAATCCCAAGGAAAAGCTCTAGAAGGAAGAAGAGCAACCTCCTCTCTACGTTTTGGGGAAGAAAACAAAAGGTAAGTTTTAGGGTTTTGGAAATTTTGTGAGTTTTCGAAGTTTTAAAAAAAGTTTGGTGATCTCCTATGGTTTCTAAACCATTTTCTAGAGATTTTTTTGAAGAGTTCAAAAAATCAAGCACCTCTTTCTTGCAAGAGACCATAAAAAGTGGGGGATTTCACCGAAAAGGGTGAACTAATTTCTTGTTCCTATGGTTTTCCTAGATTAAGAACCATTATTTGTAAGAATTAGGGTTTGATACATGTTGTGTATAAGCAAACCTAGAGTTTAACCTAAGTAGTGTAAGAAAAAGGGAAAAACTAAGGTTTTAGCCTTATAATTGCATGAGTAAACAAGAGTAGTGAACTTAGGGTTAGAATGGCATTTGGTATCATTGGGGCATCTTCAATCCTAGAGTAGTGAACTTAGGGTCAAGAGTGTAAATGAGTAAACAAAATAACTCTAATGAAAATTGGTGTCCTTGGGGTATCCTAACTATCCTAAAGTTAATAACCTAGGATAAAAGAAAACGTAAAAATAATAAGACCTTCCGAAAGTGTCGAGTGCCAACGGGAGGGTTATGAGCATATTTCAACTCCCGGGGGAGGGTTCCGAGCATATTTCGACTCCCTTTTACGAATGAGTGCCAAGATGCCTTAAATTCATTCATGGCAAGTGGAAAGAGTTCTTCTGCACATAAGTCAACTCTCCGTGAAAATGGCTCTAAAGGAGCACAAGCAACTGCCAATAGAGAGGGTTCCGCACATAAGTCGGCTCTCTACGAAACACCCTTATGAAACCTAAGTCATAATATGATTAGAGTGACCGGATGCTGTCGGGTTAGAGATAACCCTTGAGTAGCAGCATAGTGGCTGAATTTGTTAGAGTAGCTTAGTGTGGCATGGCATAATAGCATTGTGGCATTGAGCATGAACTAGTGTAAAAGTTTTATACTCGCATGCTAGTGTAGAATTTACTGCTTTCTATTATTATATTGCTACTAATGCTTCCACTGGACCAAGTGGTGTAGAACATTTCTCGGTGAATGAACCCACCGAGAATTATTCATAATTTTCGCACCCCGTGGTTTTCACTTTTTGCAGATCCAGGTGCCGCCAATGAGGTAGTGATAGAGGCAAGGGCCCGGCATAGTAGAGGACCTAGAGAGTCTAGAGTGGTACCTTTTGCACAGAGTGAACAATGTATTTGAGTAAGGAAAAGAAAAAAAAAAAGTTGTAATTACAATGCATGTAAATGCTCATTCTAAAATCTTATAATTTCAACTTTATGCAGTTGTATTTATGTTTAAAGTTGAATGTTTAATTTAGTTTCACTCTGATATTCATGTATTCTCAATATTCACATCGTATGATTGAGATGGTTACCATTCCTTCGGGTGTAGAGAGATCATGCCCAATTGGCGGGTCTGTTGCCATACCCGAACCGACCAAATTGGCGATCTCGGGGCGTGACATTAGGAAAGATATTTTATTTAAAATACCTATTAGATTAGGAATATCTTTTAATTTATCCTTTCCTTATTTAGGTTTCCTCATCATATTACGATTATTATATTGATTATAGACTAATAAATAAAAGGTTTCTTCTCTTTTGTAATGAACAACCAATTTAATTAATAAAAAAGTGAATTTTTTTAATGACTTCTAGCTTAAGCTAGAAGAAAAGGTTCATCTTTCGCTTGGAGCAAAGAGACGTTCGATAGAGACATTAAATCTATCTGTTGGTATGAAAGCTATAGTTAGGATCGGGAGATCCACTTCTCCATATTCTTCCTGTAGAAATAGAGAAATCCAAACAATAAATCAATCTTCCTTCAAAGAACCTTTGTGCATTGTGTACAAACTAGATGAATTGTGCAACAAATCTCAAGAGTCTAATTGTGAAGACACGATTTCCGGTTGGCGGTTTGACCTCGTAGTCATCGGGGGGAGAACACTCTATTGTCGAGGTTAGGGTTTGTTTGCGGGTAAAACAGACGTGAGAAACGAATCCAGTGCGAAAAACACTATTTTTGTGTTTTCTGGGAATTCGGGCGCCCAAAAGTGGGATCCGAGCGTCCGAATCCGCTAGAAGGCGTTGACTGCGGATAAATCGAGCTGCTACAGTGCATATTTCAAGCGGCTTTGGGAGGCCACCACGTGGCGTTGCGGGAGCGCGCCAGCGCACGCGAGCGGGCACAACGTGGGCGCGACGCGTGGGCGCGGCAGCTGGCGTAACACGAGCGCGACACGTGGTGGCGGCCCAACGAGGGCGCGACTCGTGGCAGCGGGTTACGGACGTGCCCCGAGTATTTTCGAGCACTCAAAACTTAGGTTTTTGGCTGAGGGGGTAGTGTTTAGCTTCTTGTGTTCCGTGGGAACATTATATCCCACCCCTGAGCCTATAAATATACCTTTTTGCTCTCTCCACCATTGTTGGCAAGCTTTGGAGCAGTTTGGAGGTGGTCTTCTTCTTCTTCTTCCTCATCGGGTGACATTGGAGCCTTCTTGGAGCTTTCCTGCAGTTGTTGGCAGCAGCATCGACTTTTCTTCCTCAGCTTTCCCTGGATTGTAGAAAAGAAATTTTGATCTGAAATTTGGAGGGGAGCTTCGTCTTTGGTAGAGCTTGAAGTTTGGTATTGGTCACAAGACTTCATTCCAGCTTTTAAGCAGATATTTTTAGCCATCTTTGAGCCTTTTGTGCACAGTTTGGAACTTCGGGATAGAGTTGGATGTTTATGAGATTTCTTTATCTTTTTCTTATGGATTTGAGGATTTAAATGTTTGGGATTGTTCTAGACTTCAAGAAAAACAAGTGAGCACCTTGTTTCAGGATTTTTAAAGGTATTTTGTATATGTTATTTATTCTTGTGGCTCAATGTGCTAAAATCCTGCATGCAGATTTTTATGGACCTTTATGAGTTGTTTCAATTTTGGGAACTATTTCGTGGCTATATTGAAATTTTTATGATGAATTGAGAGTTTGGTTACATCATCAAGAGTGTGGTAAGCATTTTCATTTTTGGATTTGTTGGAAAGATAAGAGCCAGAGGATTGCGCACGCCAAATCTCAGATCGATCTGATTTCGAATCGACAAGTTTTCAGGTGGGTTTCTAGAGCACATCGAAACTGCGGTCTACACGCTCGGTTTAACCATTTTCAGCGAGTTGCTTTGTGATCCTTGCTTCTTTACTTGCTCAATTGATGTCGAAATCTGTGAGTCATGTTGAGACTTAAGCTTATCTATCATGTGAGAACTATTACATGCTTGTATGGACATCTAGATAGGTCACCATTTCCTTATTGATATACTATCCATGTTGGAATCAAAACTAGGAGAAAACTCGCATTTTCCTTCCTTTGTGATTCTTATTGCTCGGAACTTTGAGCAGGGCTTTAGGGATAGTATAGTTGTAGTTTTCGAGTCAGGGTAGAATAGCACAGGATTATTGGACTCGTGGGATGTTCGGTTATCGCGGATTTTAGGCGGTCGAGCCGATTAATGATTATGCATTGGTTTAGGCCGGGATTACATTAGCGTATAGTCTTCCACTTGAGCATAGTTATGACTTTAGCCTGCTATATACTCGACCTGGTTACTTCCTCGAGCAGGGTCGCTCCCCTCAGGAGTAGGCGGCTGGATTCATATTTGAGTATGGTTCCACTTCGGCGATACACGGATGTTAGTGTGACCGGATGTGATGCTGGTGCAGGCGGGACCGGGTATTGTGTCGGTCGGTTGATTGGGTTATTTCTCGGCGATTTCTTTTTGTGATGCATACACTCATTACATTGTACATTTCAGCATTGAGGCATAGTAGTGATAGATTTCATTCCAGCAGTTTTACTTTCCTGCTTTTCTCTTATCTTTGCCTCTGGTAGACTTAGTGGGTAGGTCGGAGGTTCGATGACATACCCACTGAGGACTACTGGCTCTTAGTAGTTCTCACACCCGTTGTTGCTCTTCTTTTTCAGAGTCCTTCGCAGCTGTAGCAGCGCCAGCGGGTCGAGGTAAGGGGATCGCGGATAAATAGATCTCCTTCCATTTACTTTTCGAGTTGGATTGTAGCTTTCTATCCCTTTATAGTATTTTATTTCAGACTACTGTACTTTGGGACTGGCTTTTGCCAACTGTTTGTATTTATTTTTTGCTTCTGAGAGATGATTATGTATATTGTAATTTTATGGTGCAGTTTTAATCTAATGTTTACTTTAGTTTTGCTCTGTTTTTTGCTCTTCTGTATGGTTCTTTATACTTGAGCAGGTTACCGGCGCTTCACGTACGTGGGAAATTTCACATATACGGCGAATCTGTTGGCGAGCCCGAATTCTGGTTTTCACCCGAGGCGTGACACTAATAGACCTCAAGACTTTGGACAAAGCAACTTAAATTTGGTACTTGCTTTCATGTAATTTTCTTCACATTGAACGATTCTTTACTGCAAGCTTAGGGAAGAATATAGATTTAAATACTTGAAACTTTAATTATGTAAATGAAAGAAATATATGTTTAGCAAGTACTTTATTACATTCTCTCTTAATATAAATCCTCACCATGGAAAAATTTAGCTTCTAACTTATTTGATAAACAGCTCTCTAAACATATGATTATCTACACAAAATATCACGTTGTTGACATTATAAAATTATTGAGCTTCGCCGCACTAATAATAAATACTAACTAAACTAGTGGTATAGAAAAATGGTGTGCTAAATAATTCATGAAGAGAAAATCGTTTAAAATATGATAGCCTATAGAGTGCTACAATTTTAATTATCTAATTAATCAATTCCATCCTGAATCACAATCTAATTTGATTTGCATTATAAAAGAGAAGTTATATTAATGAGATCAAAGAGTTTGTTTAATATTTTCGTTCCAAATTTCAGAGGTTTCCATGCTAAAAAATAACTTAACTGCAAATCCAACATCAAAAACTTCTTACCCATTCTTCTGTAAAGGAAGGTCATCAACAAATTCTTGCTTCCAAGAAGATGTGTCGATCTGTTTTCCATTCTTGTCCTTCACTTCATCAATCAAGTATCTTGCCTGCAATTACTAAACATAGTCATTACAAGAAATAGTAAGAAAAGGCGCGACAGTGTTTACCTTTGACAAATAATCTATCCAAACCAATACTCTCAAAATTCTACAACACTGGCATGCAAGACTTGATCCATCCAAAGAACATTAAAGCAATTAAAAAATATATTTGCATGGCCAAACCTCAACTCCACAGTTTGAAATTTTCGGATCATCAAACTATCTGCATTATCTAAGAAATTTCAATCCTTCAAATTAGTCAGCAGAACCCGACACATTTCTGACAAACAAAAGAGTGAACCTATAACCACATTACTTTACTGCGCATTTCGATGAATACAACCTGTTAGGAGCTGTTAGATCAGATCTAAATATAGTAAAGATGCTAGACACAAAAATATGGGTTACATTGAGTTTCTACAGCAGTTATTGTGGTAGTCGAGAAGAGGGTAAAGAGTGGGTATTAAAGAAAATAAAATGAGAAAAAAGTAAAGAGCTGAGACAGGGAAATAAAGCCCATAGAGAAGACACGCCAATTCTGCTCATCAATTCATCAAGTACATGACTGACTTTTTCCTTTATGCCTCATTTCCTATTTATCATAGAGGGATCCTTGTTACAGAAACTTACTATCAAATGAGCATAAGCTTATGCATAAGTCGTTTTCAAAATATAACACTTTCTCATCTAAACCTCTTATTTTATCTTCTGTCAGAATAATCCATTTAAAACACCTCCTAGCCAGCCATCTAATCTTTAGAAACCTTAACGATATCCTATGACTTCTAACTAACCAATCAAAAAAATAGAACAACTAGGTCAAGATTTTGACCTCAAAACTAACTCATATAACTCAAATAACCTTAAACCTAATGTATCCATTGAAACTGAACCAACATCAAAAGGTGAGAGACTTAGATACTAAAAAGAGGCTTGTGCAAAGTTTTACCAAGGCACTTCTATTTTAGTGCCAGTAACACATTAAATGATTTCCCAATTCTTGCATTACATTCTGGTAAATATATTAATGCGTCCACCTTTTGCATGGTTAAGCATATGGTGAACATTCCTTATACATAACAATCCTAGACTTAAGATCTCCTAAAAACATGTTATTAGGCTAGTCGAGCTTCTAGTTTCTCTCTTTAAAGAGATAAGTTATCGAGATTAGCCTTAAAGCCTCTTTGACCCTACTGTACAGTATAGTGCTGTTCCTATAATGAAAACCCCCCCAACAGCTTTTCCTTGCAGCAGGATCAGAAGGTCCAAAATGTAGCTTCTGCATTTGGGCCTCAGAATCTCCTTTTTTTTTTCCTCCACTTGAGTAGAAGCCCCAGAATTTCCTATTTATAAAACATACTACCAGAGGTAAATGTATCCGAAAGCAGAATCAGAAGCACAGTCAAACAGCCCTTTGCGCTCGTTAAAAAGCATTAGTACAATATAAACTTCTAATAGCTGGCTTGACAATTCCACAAGGGAAAACTAGTGGAATTTTCTAAGAAAATCATTCAGCATAATTCTAATAAAGCAAAAAAAACAAAAAAAACAAAAAAACAAGTAAAGCTCACCAGAACTCTCAGCACCGTCATGTCAACGCCATCAAGTGAATCAAGATAGTGGAACTTCTTATCCTTAACATCGACAACTGCTAAACACCAGTGTATCTCCTTGTGAATGGGAACAAATATCTGAAGAGAATTGCAAACTTAACAATGAAATCAAGAGATGTCAATACAGAAAAACAAGAATTGAAGATAAAAAGAGGCCTTCATAAGAGGGGGAAAAAAAAACTATACTTTGTCGCACTCAATAAGGCTGTAGCCTAATTTCCTTTGTGTCGTCCACCTTTTTACCGCCTTAAAGTCATAGCCATTGCTACCGCTAATCAGCTAAGCAGGGAAACAAGAGAAAGGGAAAAAAAAACAAAAGGGTCAATTAAGGGATATAATTTATAACACAATTGGTGCATGCTCATTGCTAAAGAAAGTATTGAGAGCATATAAGACAGCCAGCAATTATTAAAAGTAAATAAAAAAATAAATAGTCACCAAAAACATTAAGAGATTAATTTTGTCTTTTAACTTGTAACGTGAGAAATCGATAAGACATCTTTCTTATTACAGAATTAATTTTGACCATATTGTCAATAAAAGTCATGGATCACCAAAGCAAATAGCAAATGAGTAAAAGAAAAAAAATACAAATCACAAAGTAAAATTAATAGGAAATGATCGTAGTAGCAAACCTTTTTATAGAAAAAAGTATTAAAAAAGTGGCACTTTAGAAACTTGTTTGGTTGCCTTCTTTCTCTCTCCTTCAATAGTTCCAGGTACAAATTTATGACCTATAAAAGGGAGCAAAAAATGAATATGAACATGAAAGTCTATAAGACAATCCATGTGACTATAGCATTCTAATGTTTAGCTTCAAACTCAAAAGCGAAAATGATAAAAAAAAAAAAAGGAGTAAAACAATATAAGAATTACCTCATCATTCAACCAAGCACCAGATCTCAAGCACTGTAAGATCTCTCTAGTTATTACAATGTTAGAACTTTCATGCGTGACTAATTCTTCTCGGCTACAAAATAAACAACTTGTGTTGTGATACTCAGAAAAGTAGACCAAAGGTAAGAACTACAAAATAAACAATTTGACAAAAGAAAGAAATATAAGATTCAAAATACCTGTTAGCACCATCCAAAGCGCTGTCTACATCATTCTCTTCTTCATTGGTAAGAGGTGTAAAAGGTTCACGCAACTCCTGAAACCACTATAAGAAGTAAGAAGAATAACAGACAGAAACGTGAGCATAAAAGATCAAGTAGGTTGGAAATTACCTTACAACTATAAAGTTACAACTCAACTATAGTTAAAACTTAAGAGAACGGAGTAACTAAATTGTTCCTATTGTACTCAACAAAATGAACAAAGCAACACAATTAACGCCTGAAGTATTACGCAACAGTGTATTGCTGCACTAAGACCATATCATTGTCATTTCAGTTTTACACAAAATATCATGTATAGGACTAGGTTCCTATATACTATGGATTGCAGAATTAATAACTATATGCTTTCTAAATTTAGCGCTTAAAGAAATAAACTAATTTGATTACTGTCTGCACATTGTCCGTATATGTAAAGAGCAAAACTTTCCAATGATAGCTATCAAACATGTTAATTTAATAAAAAATCTAAGGTTAAGGAGCAAGTCAGAACAAGTTATAGACATGGGTAGCAATGAGCAGGATTAATCCAAAGTACATGAAGCTGTGCAACTCATCTTCCAACTGCTTTTTTGTATAGCAACAGAAATGGAACTACTTTTGAAAAACACTGCTATTGAAAAACACTTCCCCTACAAGGTGACATCTTAACATATCTAATTTTTGGTGAAAACTTCCAATACTTCCCAGGAGTCTTAAACTAAATAATCTCACAATCAATATTAATGAAACTTATCGAAAAAATATATATTAATGTCACAAAGATCATTAGTGTGGATCTTAATGACAAAAAATTACATAATAAAGGTTTCAAAAATCATCTTTTATTATAACTATGGATTTAAACTCAGACACCAATACACCATCCCATATTGCAACAGTCCACCGAAAAATAGAGGATAGAGCTTGTATGCAATTGAAAATAGGCTTCCTCAAATAACGCAGTCAAAGTTTAAGAAAATTAATAATAACAAAGCCCCTGTCTCTTCAACTGCCGTAATATTATGATGTTTATAGCATAAAGGTAAATGTTTTATGTTTTATGTTGTTTCTTCCATCTGATCTAGTTTAGATTCAATATCTAGCTAATTTCCAATTATAAAATACCAAAAACTTCCACTTCCTTTTCTCCTGACTACTATATACTTTGTCAACACATGCATGCATATGAAGCACAATTACATGTGCTTAATTGTAAATTCATTTTCACATAAATACTCCTCTTATCTGTGATTAGATAAACCCAACTACTCTCCATAGCATCCTACAGTGTCCATACAAAAACCTTGTAGGACCTGTTTTGCCAAAATACAAGAAAAGTTTCCATACTCGGAGAGGCAGCAGCAAGGTGTTTCACAAACAAAAAAAGATTAGAGCTTTTGCAGTGGTGGGAAGCCAAAATAAACTTTTGGGGCGCAAAAGCATAAGCTCCAAATAGGGGCTTCTCTTTGTGCTGCTGTGAGAAGCTGCTGAGGGGACTTCAATGACAAAATGATGAAATGATTAGTGCTTCTTCAAACAGCTGCATAATGTATACTTGTATAACCTGGACAATATCAGCCCTAAATAGTAAATGCCGATGAAAATTTTCACAAATATACTAATACAAATACAATCAGCAAAACAGATGAAATATACAATTCAATCAAAATGCACAGGTAGGAAGAGAGGAATGAAATCACCTTTGTGGGCTTGGAGTCCAGAATCTCCTTGAGCAACTGAAACGAAGTTACATGCTTCTCTGCCCACTTCACCTCGAATTCAAGATCCCGCAACCTAGAATCATGCTTCCTTGCAGAATCCTCATACAGCTTCTTGTACAAAGGAACCTTCCTAACAAAACTCAACTCACGCACAGGTGAAAGCTCCAAAGAAGCCTTCTTTCTCTCATCTTCCACTCTCTGCCTCGCTACAAGCGAGGATTTATTCGTAAGCTCCGAAACAGTTATGGATAGCGAGTGCAGGATTTGGGTTTTTCCTGATACAAGATCCGATGCTACAGAATGCCCATTCTGTACACTGTCCACCAACCTCTTATACTGCTCCAATCCCAATCCACAACCTTCCGCCTCCACCTCCGCCTCTGCCTCCACCTCTTCCTCGGAGGATTTCTGGGGCGTAGATGATGAAAAAGGGGCGACTTTCTTAACCGAGAGGTACTGTGGCGAGGGGCTCCACTTGTCGGAATCTCTTTCTTTAGCGAGTGCGGGGTCAGGGGGCCTAGATCGACGCGAATTTGACAATCCGAGGCCGAAGGCCTTGATGCTCCGCTGCGGAGCGTGGACGGGGCGGAGCAGCGGCGCGGCGGGAGGCGGGAACCGGCGAAGCGAGGGCGCCCGGGAGGAATCCACGTTAGCCGGCGCCGCCGCCGGAGGAGGCAGCGGTGTGCCGTCGTCGAGCGGCGGCGGCGGCGGCGGCGTCGGCGGCGGAGGAGTCGGCGTCGTCTTGGTCCTCTTCGACATGGGAGGGGAGAGGACAAGGGGGGCGGGGGAGGAGGGGAGGCGGTGATCCACGAAGCGGCGCTTGCGGGTGTCGGTGAGGGCGCCCATGGGGAAGTAGTGGATCGGATCGACCGATGGGGCTAGGGTTGCATAGATCGGGAGAGCGATGAAACCGTAGAAGGGCAGCAGAGAGAGGGCGTCGGGGCGGAGAAAGAGAAACGCCGGGGAAGAAGAGAATGAAACCCTAGAACTAGAGAGAGAGAGACGCGGGATTAGGAAATTTCGGTCTTTAGTGGCGGGTCGAGGTATAAAAAAGTGGCAAAGAATATGAGGGATTTCCAAAGAAGAGAACAAGACGACAGGAGGCCAAATAGTTTGGGTTCCCATTAGTCTGCGTAGGCAAAAAGGGAACCAAAAAGATTGCTTGGACCCCGTTGTAAGAGCTCCCGCGCTGGTAAGGAAATTTTTTTAAAGGAGTAAGCTAGTTAAAATTTGTACCTATAAATTAGAATTACTAGCATTTTCCAATTTTATTTATATATTACCATGGAGGCGCAATTTAAATTTTTAATATTTTAGAAGTTAAAAATTTATGTGAACCATTTTTAAAATTCAAAATGCCACAAATAGAAGCTAAAAATTTATCTTTGCTATTTGTATTTCAATAATTAACAAATTAGTGTAAAACGATAATACAGAGAATGATAAATTATTTACAATATAAAAAATATGGTAAATAATTTATCGTTTTTGTTCAATTCTGCTGATAAGGTGCATATATGATTAGTTTAAATCTATTTTTACAACTAAGATTTTCACTAGTTTATTTTATAAATTAACCACTTATAATTTAAAAAATTTCTATTCGAAAAGAATGACTCTTTTTTTTTTTTGAAAATAGAGTTTATATAAATAACCATCACTCAAGTCTTAAAAGAAATAAAATTTTCGATCCAAAACGTGCATAGATCCGCCACGTATATAAAAAAAAAAAATTATCCATACGAAAAGAATCTTTTCTATAGCACAGCGTCGAGCACAATATAATACATTAAACCACTCATACAATATTTATGAGCGATATAAATAAATATGAATGAACATCAAATCAACATACAAATATATCACACACTATTGTAAAAGTAAGGTAATGGCTCCTCCATTCTCCATTTTTATAAAAAAATCATTTTAAAATCCACAATCAAAAAACCAATTACATTAATTTCAAAACCATATATCAATGGTTCAAAAATTGATTATTTCAAAGAAAGCATACCAATTGCTTTTCGCAAATGAATAAAACGTTTTTTATCCAAATATTTTATTAAAATATCGGCTAATTGATCATCAGTTGAAACATAAGCAATTTGTAAAATACTTGATTCAACTAGCTCTCTTAAGAAATAATATCTCAATTCAATGTGTTTTATTCTAGAGTGCAACACAGGGTTTTTAGAAAATGTTAATGGTACTAGTGTTGTCACACAAAACAGTTACCGAGGTCGCAGGAATGCGGAAATCATTCAATACACACTTCATCCAAATCAATTGAGTTGAGCAACTTTCCGCAGAAATATATTCCGCCTCGGCAGTAGAGAGAGCAATGCAGTTTTGCTTTTTACCATGCCATGCAACAAGATAATGGCCAAGGTAAAAACATGCACCACTCATGCTCTTTCAATCATCCACCGATCCAGCCCAATCGGCATCCGAATATCTTATAATGTCAAGAAATGTGCCCATAGGATACCAAATTCCGAAATTGATTATACATTTGACGTAACGGATGATCCTTTTGACCGCTTTCAGGTGAATTTTCTTTGGTGCTGATTGATATCTCGCGCAAATCCCAACACTAAAGGAAATATCCGGGCAACTAGCAGTAAGATAGAGTAGACTTCCAATCATACTTCTGTAAAGTTTCTCGTCTATACTCTCTCCATGAGATTCACTTCTTAATCCCTTATTGCTAGTTCCCATAGGAGCCGGATAGTCTCTAGAATCTTCTAATCCGAATTTCTTAACCAACTCCTTCGCATACTTGGATTGACACAAATGAATTCCATCTTCACATTGTTTAACCTACAATCCAAGAAAATACGTAAGCTCGCCCATCATGGATATCTCAAATTCGTTTTCCATTGTTTCAGCGACTTTTGAAGCATCGTTGTTTCTCATAGCTCCAAACACGATGTCATCCACATAGATTTGCGCCACAATGAAGTTATCCTGAGAATGCTTCACAAGGAGTGTCCGATCGGCTCCCCCTCGAGTATAGCCTTTTTTCAAAAGATATTTCATCAATCTTTCGTACCATGCTCGCGGTGCTTGTTTTAGTCCGTAAAGAGCATTTTTTAATTGAAAACCATGGTTTGAAAATTTATGATTAATGAAACCTTTCGGTTGAGCCACATAAACTTCTTCGTTTACAAAACTATTTAAAAACGTGCTCTTAACGTCCATATAAAAAAAAACTTAATTTTAAAATGACAAGCAATAGCGAAAATGATACGAATGGACTCGAGACAAGCAATAGGGGCGAAAGTCTCATCAAAGTCTATTCCTTCAACTTGTGAGTAGCCCTGAGCAACCAAACGTTCTTTGTTCCTCACAATGGTGCCGTCTTCATTTTTCTTATTCTTGAAAATCCATTTAGTACCGATGATGTTTTGGTGCTTTGGGGGCTTCGTTAATTTCCAGACTTTGTTCCTTTCAAATTGATTAAGCTCTTCTTGCATCGCTTCAATCCAATAGTCATCCTGAAGAGTTTCATCAATATTCTTCGGTTCTACCATGGAGACGTAGCAGGCGACTCCACATTGTAACTATCTCCGCGTTCTAACTCCTTCTTGAGGGTCTCCAATAATATTTGATTCATGATGGTCCTTGGAGATTCGAAGCGTTTGAGGTAACGGAGTACTCGGGGGAATTTGCGATGATTTATGCACATTAGATGAACTAGAAGAACCATGAGATGCATCACAATTTTCAGAAGATTCATCATGTACCGATACAATATCATTAGCAGACAATTCATCATCAAGAGACATATCAGGAGTAGATTTATCAGAAGAAAAATAAGAAGCTTCATCTACTTTAACATTGATAGATTCTATCATCGTTTTAGATTCAAGATTGTATACTCGATATGCTCTACTATTTGTAGAATAACCCATAAAAATTCCTTCGTCACTACGAGAGTCGAATTTTCTAAGATTTTCACGATCGCGCAAAATATAGCAACGACTCCCGAAGATACGAAAGTATTTGATATTCGGTTTTCTACATAACCATAGTTCATATGGTGTATTTAAAGTACCCGGGCGCAAATAGATACGATTGATCACATAGACAGCGGTGCTAACTACTTCAGCCTAAAAATATAAAAGGTATTTTCGGCTATGAAGCATAACACGCGCCATCTCTTGTACAACTCTATTTTTGCGCTCGACTACACCGTTCTATTGCGGTGTATAAGGTGCGGAGAATTTTGTTTTATGCCGTTTGAAGAGCAAAAATCAATGAATTTTGAATTTATAAATTCTCCACCTCTATCACTGGGAACACGAACAATCTTTTCATTTTTCTCAATCATAATCTGATGACAAATCTCATAAAAAGATTCAAAAGTATCCGTTTTCTCTTTTAAAAATGTAACCCATGAAAATCTTGAGAAATCATCAACCATAAGAAATATGTACCATTTTCCTCCCAAACTAGGTTGACAAGTTGACCCCATTAAATCCATATGCAATAATTTTAATGACTGTTTTGTTCCTACATGGTTCAAAAGTATTACTAGGAACTACATAGCAATTATTTTGTAATCTAACCCCTTTCAAAAAAAAATGATTAGTTTACATCAGTTACAAGACATTCTATTGCAGAAAAATTAACTGAAAAACCATCATCACACAATTGACTAATGCTTATGAGGTTAGTCTTGAGGCCCTCAACATATAAAATATTTTTCAAAACTGGGCCGTTTGGAATAGTGATTGTTCCATTTCTAACTATTTTTGAAGATCGTCCATCTCCGAAAACAATAAGTCCTCCGGAGGTTTTCTCAAACGATTTAAAATAGTTTTATCTCCGGTCATGTACCGTGAGCAACCACTATCCAAATACCAAGACGTATTGTCATATGCATGTAGTGATGTGTGAATGACAAGACAAGGGAAGAGTTCACCTTTGCGCACCCAAACTTTACGAGTTTTGGAATACGTCGGTAATGATCATGAAGTTGATCTCCTTGGTGAACGCGTCTTGTTCGGCTGATCACTTTTCTTTGAATTCCATGACAATGTTGTCTTGAGGGATGTACTACTATTATTCTTGACCTTTGGTTGATTTCTTCTTGAATTTCGGTCTCTGTTCTTGATGGTAGTTGATGCAAGTAGTGCTTGATTCATTTGTTTTGCTTTATACTTGCAATTTGGTCTTATGTGCCCTGCAAAAGCACAACGATGACATATCTTGGTAACAGTTGTACTCGAAGAGGATAAGGTAGGCTTGTCAACATTGGCTGTGATGATTTCCATCGGAGGAGGAGCAACCGACTGAGGCACAAACTTCTTACCACTCGAACTTGGATCCTCACCAGTTCGACCGTATCCAAGGCCCAAACGATTTGTTTGACCAAGACCAAGCAGTTTGTCCAATTTCCTCCTTCCTAATGAAAATTTCTTCAAATCTTCTTTGAGTTGGAATATGGTCTTCGTCATTTCCAAATTTTCTTGCCGAGCCTTGGAATAGAGCTTCAAGAAGTAATTAGCTTTATCCACCAGTTTAATATGTTCCTTCTCGATATGCTCATTCTTCTCTTGAAGGGAAACATTTATATTGTTCAAGTTATCCCTTTCCTCTTCAAGAGCGTTTGAGAGAGAAGTTACCTTGTTGGATTGTTCTTCAAGATCCCACAACATTCTTCTCAAACTTTTATTTTGCTTCGCCAATTTCTTAGAATCCTTTAACAATTTATAGTAGGCAAAAGCAAAGTCTTCACTTTCAGAATCGCTCGGTTCATTATCCGATGCAGTTTTTTCATTCAAGAATGAGATGGATAACGAACCTGAGGTAATCGATGAGAAGCACATGAAAGGTGAAGTTGTGGACGCAATAAATGCCGTGGCGTTGTTATCCTCATCACTAGAAGATGACTCATTGGAGAAAGAAGAGTCATCCCATGTGATGGCTTGCATTGCCTTCTTCTTTGACGGATTCTTGTTGGGACACTCCGTTGATATATGGTCAAAGCCTCTGCATTTGAAGCACTGGATTTGTCCCTCGATGTTCTTCTTGTCATTTGAAGAACTCTCTTGCTTTCTTGATTTAGAACTTGAAAATCCTTTGCCTTTCTTGGACTTAAAGAAGGATGATGATTTGCTTGAATTTCTCCTTCTAAAGCTTCGACAAAATTTTCTTGTCAAGAGTGCAAGTTATTTCTCGAAATCCTCCATTGATAGATCATCATCAGCGTCTGAGGAGGATGAATCCGCATCTTCTTATTTTGTTGATTTCAATGCTATACCTGAAGACTTAGAAGAAGAGGAAGTCATTCCAGAAGAATAGTTAGTAGGAAAAGTCATTTCATAAGTTTGAAGTGCACTAACTAATTCTTCTACTTTGATCTCGTCTGGGTGTTTTACTGTTTCAATGGCTGCAACCTTAGAGCGAAATCTTTCGGGAAGAGTTCTTAAGATCTTTCTTACAACTTTAGATTCTGAGATCTTCTCTCCCAAGTTAGCACATGTGTTCATGATGTCTTGTAATCGTGTATAATAATTTGTGAAAAAATCATTTTCTGCCATATGAATAGAGTCAAACTTGCTCGTAAGTATCTGCAGTTTTTGAATCTTTACTAAACTTGTACCCTTATGTGTAACTTGTAGAGTATCCAAAATTTCTTTCGCAGTCTCACAAGCTGAGACGCGAGAGAACTCAGTTTGTGACAAAGCATTAAATAAAGTATTAATTCCGTTGTCGTTGTAAGAAGAAGCATCAATCTCTTCCTTGGTCCATTTCGACCTACGTTTGATGGTGACAACATCATCGGCAATAATCTCAGTAGGATTTGTCCATCCATACTCAATTGATTGTCATACTCGTTCATCGATGGAAATTCAAGAACGCTCTCATGCGTACTTTCCAGTAGGCATAGTTTGTTCCATCGAAGAACGGCGGTCTATTGATGTTTCCACCTTCAACCATTGTTTACAACCCTATTCCCGCTCTGATACCACTTATGGGTTATGGGATCCAAGGATCTAAATAGGAGAAAAATCACCTAGAGGGGGGGTGAATAGGTGTAAACAATAAAACTCGGAAATCTTTGCGTAAAAAATAACCCAATGCAAAAAATAAATAAAGTACGCAAAATTTTACGTGAAAAACTCCGGCACAGGAGTAAAAAACCACGAGACCGATGACACGGTGAAATCCACTAAGATTAAACACGTACAAGGTGATATAACGTAACACTACGACTCAACCTTTTCCATACACTCCGAGTAGATCTTCTCCGCTCGGTCCACAACGCGCCTCGAATCCACAATTTGCGTCCAACTTCGAATCCACGAAGTCCAACGACCGAATCCACGGTCTTCACCAATTTTGGTACGAATCGATCACACAAATGCGCCTCGCTCCGAATCCACGAAAAGCGATAAGCACCTTAGATCCACAAGGCCTCGCGAATCCACGCGCCGATGTTCCTTTCGAAAATTATTGTTTTGTTTATTGGTGGTGATGATATTTGAATACTCAGATCAATATAGATAGACAAGAAAACACCATCTAAGTATTCATCGATTTGATTCTTCAAAAGAAAAAGGAGATTGAAAAAACCTCGAATCTAATTGATAAATATAGAGAAAAAAAACCTAAAATCAACGGTGTTTACCTTTTCTTTTCTATACGTGGATTACCTTTTATTCCTTTTGGGATATAAGAAATTTAGGAACGTTCGGAATATTAGGAATACCCTAAAAAATGAACTTTTGGGTCTATTTATAGGTTAGAAACATTTTGGAAGAAGATAAGAATAAAAAACTGACTTAACGGATTTTTTCCCGTAAGGCAGTCCGGACTGGATTTTGGCTGATCTGGACTGTCGTCTTTTTCAAGAAAATTTCCTGAAAAATAGTTCAAGGTCCGGACTGAAATTTTCTGATCTGGACTGATTCATGTAATATGTCAAAAATAAGGTTCGGGGTCCGGACTGGATAGGGGTTGATCCGGACTAGAATTTCGCATGAACCAAACCATGTTCGGGGTCCGGACTGGATGTGGCTGATCCGGATCCAGAACATATAAAATGTCCAGTTTTGATTTTTATATGATGAAAATTATTTCAAGTATTTCTAAACTATAAGAATGTATTCAAATCATCACAAAAATTTAATTTAATGTACCTGATCATTTTTGAATGCATTCTTCTTGAGATTGATGTATGTGATCGACAATTCTTCAACTTCAATCTTCAAGACTCAAAACACTTCATGAAATACGCTAATACAAAAATCCTTAACAAATATACCCAAGTTAAGAGTTTTCTAAAGTAAGATCAGATATCATACAACATATGACAGGGTGCTAGTCAGAGTTCCACAACTCTACATCTATCATAAACATCAAGAGTAGCACTAGCACTAACATGCTCGACAACTACAATTGTGGTGACCCTGATCCCCGTGTAGCTTCTCCCATGAACCGTGGTGTAGAACACCTAGTGTTGGTGTATCTGGCCCATAGTGCATCAAAGGGATGCCACAGATGGACCCTGTGTGATATCCACAGCTGGATTGGCCTTCGGCTGCATTTGCTGAATTTTTGAAATGGTTTTGGGCCAAACAGAGGTTGGATTTGGATTCAGCGTGGAAAAACGCTTGAAAACGGCTATTTGCTTGTTTGATTCTGAGTCCGGATGCCCAAAAACGGACTCCCGGAAGTTTTCGCTGAATTTCGGTGCATGGGAGGGGTCGTGGACCGCCGGCTGCCACGTGGCGGCTTGTGATTGGGCCGGTCCGCAGCGCTCGGTCCACAGAGGCGCGCGGCTGGGTGCACGGACCCGGCGCAGGGACACGTGGCACCGCCTGATTGGCGGGCTTGTGAGGCGCGGTCCACAGAACTTTGCGCGGGGGTGCATGGACCGGGGCGGGGGACACGTGGCGGCCCCCGGTTGGTCGGTGCACGCGGCGCGGTCCACGGAACCGAATTTGGGTGCGTGGACCGGGTGCAGGGGACACGTGTCGGCACGCCATTCGCGGGCTCACGAGGCGCGGCGCACAGAGTCGCGGACGGGCGCCTCGGGGCGCGTGCGCTGTAGGTGGCCAGGGCGGCGCCCTGCCCGCACGTGTGACCGCGACAGTGGCAGGGACGCGTGTCGCCCTGCCACTGGCGGGCGCCACCTACCCGCTTTGACCGCGGGGAGGGGCACGTGTCGGCGGTTCGCGCGCCCCGCACAGCTGTTCGCTGTGCGGGACGCGTGTCGAGCGGGGAGGCGCGCGACGTGGCCGCCGCTGAGTAGTTCCGCCTGCTGTTGCCTGTTGGTCGGGCTACGTGGAGGCCTTGGGCCGTTTCGGGCGTGCACAGTGTTGGGCCGGGCCCAACACTGTAGCAGCCCGAAAATTCTCAGCGCCCGAAAGTTGGGACTTTTTTGGTATTTTCTGATTTGTTTTCTGGGAGCCTATAAATAGCCCGAGCCTGCTTCACCTTGGGATTTTTGGCACTTCCGAGCTTCAAACCGACTGGAGTTCTTCACCAAAGTGGATCCTCACGCAGTGAAGCTTCCATCTGCAGAGTTTGGGGATTTTTCGGGGCACGCTTATCGAGATTCTCATTTTCCTTGGCTCGGCGCGACGATTTTTCTTCGGTGCTTCTTCCGTCGCTCTTCGGTGCACGAGCTCTCCCGGCCTACTCCAACCATCTTTTCGAGCGATTTCTTCGCCGTTGGATTCGCAACAGGTAAGGCTACGATTTTGGTTTCTTCCACTTTTCCTGGTTTCGCGCTTTTCGAGGAGTTCTTCCATGCTCACTGAGGACCTGTTTTGCTGTGAGGATTTGTGAGGACAGCAGCTTCATCCGAGGAGATCTCCGCGCACGAGTGTCGGATCAGGACGTGCTTATAGATTTTTTCATCTACTCGACGCAAGGATCATCGTGGTATTTTTCTTGGAATTTTTGGAGACCTTCCCGAAGGTATACACTTTTTCTTTTATCTGTACAAGAGTTTACAGTTGGATGGTTTTGGGATTTTGCGCACCGATACTGTGGAATTTGTAACTTGGCCTACGGTGCTCGGATTTGGGCGTGCAGGTACTTGTTTCGAAGCTATCGACACGAAGATCGCAGGGAGATTTTATTTGGAATTTTTCGAGCACATTCAGCAGGTGAAATAATCGCATCTTTGCGGCTGTATTTTCAGTGTAGTAATTCTTGGCAGATTTTGGGATGTAAGTGTAACTGTAGCCTTATGTTGTACCCAGGAGGGATTGTGGACTGTGCTGGACCTGTTGGACCTTGAGTTGTTATTTTTCCTGGTTTTCTCAGCTGTACGACTCCGGACAGTTAGCGTCTTCAGGTGGGTGGCTTGCTTTCAGGATCTATGGACTGTGCTATAATTCTATTGATATAGAATCATGCATGATAGTGATTGAACTTGGGTAGCATGCTAGAGTGTAGGAATTGTTGTTCCTAGTATTATCTGTCGATCTTATGATCTTTTACTTCCTTCTATCTGTTAAATTATAGTATCTTGGAACCTGACCTAGCACCCCGTCATATGTTGCATGTGTAACCAGACCAGTAGAAAACCCTCACTTGGGCTAGGGTTATTTATGTTTAGACATCCACACTTTATGCTTCATTTCTGGACTTAGTGTTATCCTCGCCCAGGTAGTGGGCCGAGCGGTCGGGACTTCTTTGTAGTGTGGGATGCATTTGCACTCGTGCTTGGGAGCAGAGTGGAGTCTGGTAGATGTAGTGGATCGCTTGTCTGTACCGGGAACCGTTGGGGTAGACGGTGGTCCCGAGAGGTCTTGTTTTCCCCTGTTTGGGTTGTCGCCACTGTGTTAGTGGCAGTAGTTCACTAGTGTTAGCTGAACCTAGAACCCTTTTCGACATACACATGATTTTAGTCTACCAATGTTTTCTTCCAAGCATCGAAGGGCCGCTGGAGTCTGTTCTTGTTTGATTGGACAAAGGCATCAGCCCTTCGGGGTTTGGGTAAAACACTTATTTTTCTAACTGATTTTCTAAAAAGAACTAAAATCATTGAATATGGATTTCTTCCAGATCAAAATAATTTTCAATAACAAATGTCACCTTTTTCCTGTAAATCTCCCCACTCGAAAGGATTCGAGTGATCCGGGTTCTAGGGGCCGTTCCTTTGTCGGGACGAAAGCCACGGGGGCCGAGCCTGGAACCTGTTCTTGTTTGATAGGGTTGTAGGTGTAGGTCTCCCGGGACTTTCGGGCCCTGTTGGTGTCTTCTGCGTGTTGTACTGTGATTATTGCTTTCCCGAACTATAAGGGGATCGGGAACTTCGATAGGCGGAGCCTAGAGTCTGTTCTTGTTTGATAGGGTTCTTAGCACCGGTCTATTGGGTTTCCGAACCCTTATGGTGTCGGTCTTTCCTGAGAGTTTAGTGTTCTGTTGTGGGAGCCGTCTGGTGGACGGTGGCCCCAGCTGTGTGGTTTTCCAGCCTATGGCTGAGAGTTGGTGTTGTTGGTCGATCTTGTTGATCGTGGATTGGACTTTAGCCTGCATGAACCATATTTGAGCTCGACAGAGATACGCAGATACTTTCTTCGGTGGGGTCGCGCCCCTCGAGTGCCACTCCGGAGTTAGGCCTGTTACTTGCTATCGCGACTTGTCGACGCCGTCCCTCTGACTGGGCCAGTTAGTGGCAGTTACGGACACCCTACGGTAGACCCGTCCTATTGAGGATGTGCGGCAGCAGGTGGGCGCAGGTTTGACTGGACCCTTTGCGGCAGTCAGTATAGATTTGGTGAGTATACTGTATGTGTTAGTAGATGCATCATGTTTCCATCTGTTCCACTTTTTGAGCATCTAGATAGAGGCATAGTAGCTGTAGAGTTACTTTTCCAGCCCTTTCATTTCAGTATTATATTATTACTTTATGCCTCTAGTAGACTTAGTGGGCAGACCGTCGGGCTTGTTGGCGGCACCCACTGAGAACTACTTGGGACGTAGTTCTCACACCCGTCGTGGTGTCTTTTCCCACAGGGTCTTCTACTCCTGTTCCTGCTGCTCCTGTTGCTGCTTCTTCTGATCGAGGTAAGGGAGTCGCGAGATAGTTCCCTACCAGTCATCGTCCAGTGAGTAGATGTACCCCTTACTTTTTGTGAGTTCATGTTGAGAGACTTTGTAGTGAGGTATAGAGTTGTGCTTTTACTTTACTGCTTGAGAGACTTATGTACTTTTGGTGAGGGCTTCTTGTTGTATATTTTCTTCTTTTTAGCAGTTTACTTTCAGCTCTGATATCTGTATAGTATAGTTGATCTTTTGCAGGTTAGTCGCTTCGTCCATACGGGGCTTCCCGTATGGGCGGCGGATCTGTTGGCGAGCCCGGGGCGCCGTTTCGACGCCGGGGCGTGACAACAATAATAGAATTAATGCGAAGCCCGCTGATTTTGTAGAAAATCCAACCCACCTGGAACGAGACGATCCGGGGTCCGATCGGGCTAAAACTTGGCGTGCATGTTCCTCAGGCTCCTAAGATTCTAACGAACCAAGAATCACCGCGAGATCTCTACCGGATTGAGCACAATTACAAAATCATCAACCGCAGTGCTGGAATTCCAGCAATCAACAATATAGAAAAATGAAGCAAAATCTGTTATAATACCTCAAAGTAGAGCTCCAATTTTGGTTTCTAAGTCCTCCCTTATCATAGGAACATCCCCAAATCCACAAAAGCTATCCCTCAAGTTCCAAAAGCCATCTAAAAATCTGATTAGATGATGTTGTCCAAAACTGCACCCAAAAATCAACAATAACTCCAATGAAGTGTAGATGCCAAACCAAATGTGATCTCCAACTGAAATCAAAAGAAAAGATGCTCACCTTGACCCTAATAATATGCTCAAACTCTGCAATCCACAAAAATAACCAAAGTCTCCACGAAATCTGCATCCCCAAAGGCCAAACATCAAAACAAGCTCAAAACAGAAAATCTGCACACAACTCTGTCACAGGGTCAACAAGAACAGGGAAGATACCTGTGTAAATCACCTCAAAAATCTCCAAGAAGTATACCAAGGTGTTCCTCTGCGAGTCTAGATGAAAATCAAACCCTTAAACTCCAAAATCCATGCACAAACAACCAAGAAAATCCATAAGTAATGAACTCTGTCCAGAACTTCGCCCTGTGCACAAGGGCTCCAGAGTTGATGTAAAACACCCTAGAAAATGCGAGAATTGAGAAAAGTGATAAATAGGAAAATTGTAGATCCACCTGTTGTGAAGGTCTCCTCTAATTTTTAGCTCAAAACTTTAAGCGGTTGCCTTGGGGAAGTCGCGCACGAAACATCGACGGAGAAAACTACAGCTGCAATAATGGTGAAGCTCTCAAAGTTGGGGAAGAAGATGGAGATGAAGCCTCCAAAACCCTCCAATGGTGCTTAGGAGTGGTGAGGGGTTGATGGTCTTCCTCTCTACAACAATGGCCTCTATGAAATCCACCAAAAGGCTCTACAATGGAGGAGGAGAAGCCTATAAATAGCCCAGCAAAAATCTACCCAAAACTCAGATTCAGGGGCAACATTCGAGCGCTAGAAAATAGTGCCTGCACGCCCATCCAGCGCGTCCCCGAAATCGGGATCTTGCTCCATGCGTCCCAGCCCTGACAAGTAATCGGCGCCAGCCAATGAACACCCGCCATGCGTCCGCCTTATCCGCTCCACGCCTAAGGCCGCGGCTCACCATTCGCGCACTGCCACGCATCCCGCCCTCGGTCGCCGCGCTCGCATTGACCCGCACCGGCGCTACAGTGTGCCGAAGAACCGGGCGCCCGAATCTGATCCAAAAGTTAAAAATATAAGTTTTTCTCCGATTTTTCGTGCTGAATCCATTTCTCGCGTCCGTATTGCGCGCAAATGGCTCCAACACACAAAGATGGGTGTCTACATGTCGCTGACCATGTTGCTAACATCCACGGGGATTCGGGTTACCACAGTATGTGTGTGTAAGATTAATTCTCCGTACGGTCGGATGATGCATATATATATATATATATATATATATATATATATATATATATATATATATATATATATATATATATCCCCCAAAACAGTAAATCTTAAAGCGAACCTTGGAATTGAAAGGTAAGAGGGTGTAGGGCAATCCAAACACAAACCTAGAAGATTATGGGAAATGAGAAAATAACATGAAAGAACATAAGAAGAGTAAATATTAATTTTCTGCACCCATCAAAAATGCATTTATACAATTTTTTTTTTCCATAGAAACTAAATCCTAAAACAAACCTTGGAGATGAAAGCAAAGAGGATTTTGATTCTTCTCTTCATAGATGTAGGCATATTTATAAGCAAGAACTGAGAGGAAGCAAGATGTAGAGAGGATAGGGCAATTAATTTTTTTACAGTAGCCTAATATGATGGCCATCCATACCTCTGTGAAGTAGAGGTAGGGAGAAGGGGAGCCATCGCAAAGAGGAAGGCGCAGGAGGGAGGGCTTCGTACACCTACAACTCTCTGCTAACTCTCTGGGCGATAACTATCCATAGCTTGCAGGTGTTGCGGGTGGTACCTCTGCGAAGTATAGGAACGGGGAATAGAAGCCATCGCCGAGAGAGGGAGGGTGGAGGGGGGGTTTCACGTACCTACAACTCTTTGTCAACCCTCTGCGCAACAACCATCCGCGGCTTACGAGAGATGCGGGAAGGGGCGAGGGCTGGAAGTACTGTGGTGTCCCGTTTTTCCCGTGGGGTCGGCGGCGAGAAAACACATATTTTTGGTGTATCAAGTGCGTTGCGCGTCAAACGGACGCCAAAAATAAACTCAGCACGCGAAAACATTCAAAATTAGCTATTTTCGGGCATTAATGGGCTAACGGGCTCATTTCGGTCGCGGGCTGGCTCACGGCTCACATGCGTGCACCGGGAGCAGCGAGCCCGCGCCATGCCACGTGTCACATGGGGGAGAGGCCACAGAGCGGGCGCTGGCGCAGGGCGTGGGCGCACGTGGGTGGCGCCACGTGGCGGCGTCGCATTGGGCGCAGCGGCCGAGGCGTTGACGCGCGGGGGAGGCAGCGCGGCACTGGTGCGGGTGCACGCGGGTGCGGCCACATGGCGGTGCCCCATTGGTCACGCCGACGGGACGCGTCGCTAGCCGCATTGACGCGGGGGAGCGGGGGCGGATGTATGGCGGCCTTTCGTTGGTCGCGCGGGAAACGTGGGTGCCACGTGTCAGCCCCTTGTTGGTCGCGCGGGGGAGTGGGCGCACGTGGCGCCCACTGTAGCTTGCCCGAGGGGGTTTCGGGCGCCCGAATGTGGGAATCGGGCGCCCGAATCTTGGCGTTTTAGGCTATATAAAGCCCGAAACGTCCCCATTTTCCTCATTTTTCTCTTTTGCTCCATCTGTGGAATTTTTGGGAGCGTGGGAGAGAAATGCGGGAGAGAAGTGGAGTGCCGCAAGCGCGCCGACTATGCCGTGGAGCACTCGCGAGGTGTTCCTAGGAGCTAGGCGGACGTGCGTGCGTAAGGTTGACCGCGCGCCGACGCCAAGGTAGGTTTCGCCTTGGGTTTTGCGGTGTTTTTCGGCATAGTTCTTAGATTTTGCTTTTGGGGTTTTTGTCTTTGAACTCTGTGCCCTTGTCCTTGTTAGGGACCGTTGTTGGAGGTGTCATTTGTCGCGCAGATTTACCGCTGGACTTTTCGGGGTGTACCATTCGCGCTTGGCGGGCGCCGTTGCGCTTTCTATTTCGAAAGAGAGCGTGTTGCCGCAGGAGCCCAATTGCAAGTGTCTACAAACAATTGGCGACAACGAGGTGGGTTGGTTTGATTTTCTCCAAAACTGCGGATTTTCCACTAATTCTAGTATTGTAGCTTTCAGCATGCTAGAATAGGTGCTAATATTATTGTATCATTATGTTTATAGAATTATTGGACTTTGACTAGCACCCCGACATATGATTGCATGTATTTAACCAGACTGTTAGAAAACTCTCACTTGGGTTAGGTTCTTTTATGTTCTAGTTTCCACCCCTTGCATTCATTTTTCCTGGACATAGAGCTTTTCCTCGTCCGGGTAGTGGGCCGAGTGGTCGGGATACTGTAGGATGCATGTTGCACTCGTGCCTGGGGGCCGAGTGGAGTCTGGTAGCTGTGGCTAGTGTTGTGCCAGTGTTGGGAGCTGTTTGGGTAAACGGTGGTCCCGGGTCATCGGGTATTCTCCGATTTGTTGTCGCCACCGAGATTGTGGCCGTGGTGTGCTTGTGATATCAGGACCTTGAACCCAGAATGTTTTTGGACACTCATGATTTTAGTAAGCCAGTGTTTTTCCTTCCGAATTTCTAGGGATCGCCGGAGCCTGTTCTTGTTTGATTGGGCGAAGGCATTAGCCCTTCGGAGTTTGGAAAATAAACTTGTTTTTAACCGATTTTCACAAAAACTAAAATCTATAAAAGTTGATTTTCTCAAATCAAAACGGTTTTCTAAAAAGGGAGCTATTTTTATCCTCACCCCGAGAGGGTCTAAGTGGAAATGGTATTTAGCAATAAAAATCATTTTTACTTACAAACTTCCTCACTCGGGAGGGTTTGAGCGATCTGGGTTTTAAGGGTTGTTTTTATTCTCGGGTCGAGAATAACGGGAGGCTATGCCTATAGCCTGTTGTTTGATTGAGGTTGTAGGTATTAGTCTTCCGGGGTTTTCGGACCCTTCGTTGTTGTGGCTGTAGAGTATCCCCAGCCAGTGAGTTTTAGTGTGTGGAGTTGGATTCCTGTTTTGGGAGCCGTTTGGGTTGACGGCGGTCCAGACTGTTGAGTACCTCCGGCCAGTGGGTTAGTGTTGTGAGTTGGACATTGTCGATCTGATTGATCGTGGATTTGGACTATAGCCTGCATGAGCCAGATTGAGCTCAATAGAGATGCGCGGATACTTCCTCGGTGGGGTCGTTCCCCTCGAGTGCCGCTCCGGAGCTGGGCCTGTTACTTTGCTATCGCGACTTGTCGATGCCGTCCGTGTGGAACGCCCTACGTAAATTCCATCCTCTTGTGGATGTGTGGTAGTAGGTGGGTGCAGGTTTGACTGGACCTTTTTGGCCAGTGATTACAATTGGGTCGATTGAGCACCTCATCGAATGGTTGCATATCATCATATGTTTTTCCCCATAGAGGCATGATAGATGTAGATTTCTTTCCAGCTTATCCTTTTATTTTAGTATTCTGTTATCTTATGCCTCTAGTAGACTTAGTGGGCAGACCGTTGGTCTTGGAGACGGTACCCACTGAGAACTACTGTAGGATGTAGTTCTCACACCCTCTGTCAGTGACAGTTTTGCAGAGATTTTTTCTTTCATTCCTACTCTAGCTGGCTTGACGGACCGAAGCAGGGAGTCACGTTATAGATCCCTACTCGTGTAGTTCATTTTGGTGAGATAAATGTACCATCCCGGATTGTGAAATTTTACTGTACTCTGTTGTGTTTCTTGTTTTAGTTATCTCTCTTTTTGGATTCATAAATGTTGTATAGGAGGATCTTTTATTGTACTATTCATGTGGATCAGATTTTGTATCATTCGTATTTGGGAGATGTATCTTGTATTTTATCCCTGTTGTACAGTAGTTGGATTTTATATTTACAACAGTTTATTTTTCGCTCTATATTTGTATAGTTGTAGTACTATCTTTTGCAAGTTAGACGCTTCGTCTATGCGGGGCTTCCCGTGTGGGCGACGAATCTGTTGGCGAGCCCGAGTCGCAGTTTCGACCCCAAAGCGTGACAAGTACGATGCTTGTATCCGCCGGACCTCACTCGATCTCAGCCATAGGAGAGGGAAGAATGGGAAATGGGTAAGAGAGAAGAGGTCTGCCGAGGGAAGAAAGGGAAACGGAGAAGAGAGAAGAGGTTTGCCGAGAAATTGATACATCACCCTCCAATAAGAGATCAACGGAGGAAAGAAAGGCAAACGGGGAAGGGACCCTCCAAGAAGAGATATGCGGAGGGAAGAAAGGAAAACGGGGAAGAGAGAAGAGGTCTGCGGAGAAGTCGACACGTCACCCTCCGAGGACTCAAGATTAAATATATCTATAGATGCTTCTTATAGATATGTGAAGTTAAGCTTAGCGGAAAGAAGTGTTTTTTATCAAATGCCCTAAACACTCTTAAAAGTTGGACAGCAGCCGATGGAAGTGTGGCAAAAATTAAGTCATTTTGCTGGCAAGTTTCTTGGAAACGTCAGCTATTTGATAATATATGTTTTTTCTTCACACAATCCTTGAATTGTTTGGATTGATAGTTGCAACCTCAATCACTCCTTAAAACTTTAATTTTTTTTTATCTAGTTGTCTCTCAACCTCATTAATATATTGCAATTTTGTAAGAAATTATGCGGCAAAAAAAACAAAAATAAAGCGAAAAATTAATATGGTATTTTTAATTTTTTTTAAAAATAAAATTTATATTACATATAAAAAATAAAACAAAAATCAATTCAGTGCCGGCAGGTCATTCTCATGTTATAGTGTAAAATTAATTTAAACTAAACATATCTAATGTTTAGATTGTATCACATTGAACCAGTTAAGATTTCTTAATTTACTGTATGGTTGAAACTGAATATGACGAATTGAGATTCCAACATAGCCGCACATGTACCCGGCCTCTACGCGTATCTACACGAAATTAGTATAGATCCAATATTTTCTGTCGCACGAAACAGATGAACCACAAACTACAAGAATAATGCTAGCAGACCCTCTAATGTCTGCGTTTTTTTGATGAAACACTCTAGACTTCATGAAAGATCACGGGGAAGAAAGAGAATAAAATTAATGTGAATTACTCTCACCTTCCGTGGTCTAACTTAATTAATATTTCTCCTTGTACACTCCTAGCCATACAGCCTCACAACCATATTTATTACTGTTAAGTTGGCCAGATTATAATCAATTGAATCCTAGAATATGGCCTGTTTGGATGCACAGTAAAAAAAAAATTGCTACTTAAGATTTTTTACTACTCTCACTGTTCATGAGTAATATCTAGCAGTATATCACAACAATCCAGAATGGTGATAAATAATAAATATTTTCGCTTACAGTTATAGCGTGATAAATTTTTTCCAACACAAAAACGTTCCGATCGAACCAAAGTCACGATTACTCAAAAAATCTTACAATTCGAGCATATGGCTAGAATATCTAATTCGACTAAATATGGTAACTTTGTTGGAAATCTTTTTCACACACCATATATCCTGGCCAGGAATTTTTCGAGTCGAGTTTGATAATCTACATAGAACATTCTCTCTCAATATTGAGAGAGCCAAATTTCTTATTGTGCAGTCATATACTTCCCCATATAAACTACTACAGCCAATCGACTAATGAATAGAGTCTAAGTATTAGTACAGTCAAACGGTAGCAATCTATATGTGAAGCAACCAATCTATATGTGAAGCAACCATGATGCCTAGGTCCAAGGAGTATTTCACATATTTTAGCAAAGAACTAGTCACCGACAAATATAAAACTATATGACTGTTCAACTAAATAGTCACACACTTAGTGTACTTGTTCGCTAATAAACACATGTATACTTATTTTAGTGCCCCCACAGTACTTACTTAAGATTTACCACCTCAACTTAGAAATATAGCATACACCCACTTATCCGAAAGTATCATTGTCCTTGTAATATTCCTATGGCTAGGAACATTTAAAAATTTTGTAGATGAAAGTATATATCTCAAATTTCTAATTTTTCGGAATATATTTTCTTAGCAAAGATTCAACAAACAATTCATGTAAATATATTGCCCTGCTAATAATAACACAAATAAAACTTGCCCTTTATTAACTAATAAAAATACGAAACATGTCCAAAAGCCTGCGTCACCTATTGACTTTAGAATATATTACTAACAAATTTCACTGTGCCGCGATCGATCTAACAAATGTGACCGATGGGTTTATCTTTCAAAGAAAACACGTTCAATTCAGTGTGTAATGCGAAGACGACGGATTGTTTTACCTGCGATGCTTTAATTTGCTCGACTTGTGATCTGCAATAAGATTTGATCATCACGTTTGACGCGTACGTCCAACTTATTCAACAAAAAACATGTCCCAGAATGTTGAGTCCAATCAATTCAGATAGCTCGCAAAAAAAAATATATAAAAGGATCAAAGTAAACCGAGATTTTTCTTGATATTCTGCTGGATTTTGGGAAATCCGAGTATCAAAGAAGTATATTTTGCAGTGAATTTTCCACTCAAAACATAAGCTTACAAGTAACTAAATCTTTCTACGCATTGACACTTTCACTCTAATTCTTCAACGTGATGTCATCGCTAAATAGCCAGAGTAATATTACAGATATTTAAGGGAATAATTACTTTATGAAAAATGCATTCGTCGATGATAATTTATCTGCCCCACCTTATTGTGTTGATGTCCTGGAAACACTTAATATTTGCGATTTGCTCCCGCGACCACATAGGGCTCGAGTACATTGTATTCTGCCTATAAATGGAGCTAGTAGTCTTGAGAATCTCACGTCGAGGCAACTGGGTTGGATTCGTGAAGTTTGGAAAGCCAAAATTTCAGCATCAGGAAATTACTCTACAAGTCAGAAGATCGGTTGGCATACTCTTGAACCAGAGCGCCAAAGAGAGATGGGCGCTCGATTAGACTCGATGGTTTGTCGAATTCCTTTGCTAGTCCTGGTAAGGAAAATTCAAAGAATTAGATCCCTAAGAATGCAACACAAACCAGAAAGTGGCTTTCTATGTGACACCCCCGAAATTTGGATTAGTCCTATATATAAATGATATAATATGAGTAAATCTCTTAACCCGGCTATAGCATTTTGGATGGTAGCAAGATCGAAGAAGTTATGAGAGTTAAGCGTGCTGGAGTTAGAGTAGTTCTAGGATGGGTGACCCCGTGGGAAATGGGGCATCACATTCTACCTTCCCTTCCTCTTTTTGTTTCTTTCACTATTAGAACCGTATTTTGCTAAGAATTATCTTTATGAGCATGAGGTCATGAGCTACACTTTAGTGTTAGAAAAGTGAAATAAACAAAATTACCTGCATCAATAACCAAAACTCGGTTACAATCCATAACTGTGGGTATTCTGTGAGCAATGCTAATGATCGTGCAAGCCGAGAAATCTTCTCTGATAATTTTCTGAATCACAGCATCGGTTTGCGAATCCACCGAAGCAGTCGCCTCATCCATAAATAAGATCCGACTACGCTTTAAGATTACCCGACCCAAACAGATAAGTTGCCGCTGCCCCACACTCCAGTTCTCTCCGTTATCAACAACTGAAAATTCGCAGTACAAAAAAGGCAAAATACAAAAGTTATCAGAAAGGCATTAACTCGAAGAAAATAGTTTGATGTGTAAAATTTTGTCAATTTTAAGTAAAATATGAAGAAGAAAAACATAAGTAGGTTTTTATGATTCGTCCCATTTCCTCAGGTTACATTTATACCATGATGAACATCTAGTCTTTTAATATGCATAAAGATATTTTGACTAATCTGCGAAGCAAAAAGGCGATTGACCTAATTGTGTTATTCAAAGCAAAAGATGGATCAGTTGAGGTTTTCCTTGCTTACATGATTCCATCATCTAGATATTCAGATACTTTCACGAGAATTTTCAAATCAAACATAGAAAAATTTGCAAAGCGGATGCGATTTCATGATTGTAGGTAAAAGTTGTCGAAAATAATCAAATATAACTCGACGAGAGCAAAGTTTGAGATTGATGAGACATAAATTATGTCCTATTATTATTATTATTTCTGAATCTTAGGATAAAATTCACAAAAAGGAGAAAAAAACTTCAGCATCAACAAGAAGAGACTATAAGACAAGTGAAGAATATTGAGTTCATTATGAACAATATATCCAATATTTAGTGAAAAACGAGTGAAAGAATAGAATACCCAATGCGTCAAGTTTTTCAGGTTTAGAGGCTACTGAATCTTTAAGCTGACAGCGTTCCAGCGCCTGCAAAGAGGCAATATTGAAAGATAAACATCAATTTCCTGAAGAGTAGCTATAAGTACACTACATAGATCTAAAGAATCCAAAATATCACGTGCTTTAAAGGCCTCTATGTATACTTTATATGGACAAGAAAAAAAAGATAAACTTACGCTATTTAGACATACAAATTCAAAATCAAGATACTTAAGAAGTTTCCATATTTCCTAAGGCATAATATCCCAAAATATAATAATCATTTGGTCATCTAGAGCATAGAAAAAAGAAGAGGTTTCTACACATTTTACATCTACAAATATTGTTAGATGTGCCTCGAAATTGGAAATCGTCTCGATTTTATGTTTCTGATTCGCCGACGGCTTCGAGGTGCGACGACAAATTTTGGAAAATATTTTAAGAAAAGTATGGATGAGATTCGCTAAGAGAAACCCATTAAGAAGTATTTTGTTCTCTTTCTCTTTTGCCCAAGCAAGATCAAGTGATTGTAACCAGAGAACAATTTTGTATTCCCTTTTCTAAAATAGTGAAACTCACTTCTTTCGCCCGTGGTTGTTTTTCCTGTAAAGGGGTTTTCCACGTAAATATGTATGTTCTTCATTTTCTTTCGTGCTTTTGTGATTGTTTACTTTGTGATTGCCTTTTGATTTTGCTTCAGTTTGTGAGCTCGTCGTAACAAATATGATTAGCAGCATTAATCTCTACCGAATGAAAGCTGATTACTATGTTGATAAGTTCTAGTACTTAAATAAAACTAGTCTAGGTTTCAATAGTCTCAAGCTATTTGTCCAATTGAATTCCTGTTTGCCGTGGCTCCTAGAAGATTTTCTCTACTCCAGAAAGCAGTAGCCAGATTTGGCAAAAAGGAAATCTAGACTTTTAGGTGCAGCAGGAAGTTCAAATAAGTTTCTTGGCCCAAAAGCAGAAGCTCCAAGTGGAAGCTTTTGCTTCTTCTGCTGCAGCAAGTGGTTCAGTAATTTTTGGAATAGCTCTACTGAGAGAGAGAGAGAGAGAGAGAGAGAGAGAGAGAGAGAGAGAGAGATGAGAAAAAAGATGTACCTGCCATATCTCATTATCTGAATATTGTCCAATCGGATCAATATTGTTCCTTATAGTTCCTTCAAAGAGAACAGGTTCCTGAGGAATTATACCAAAGCAAGACCTCAGATCATGAAGGCCTATTGTGCAAATGTCTACTCCATCAATAATGATATTGCCCCCGCAAGGTTCCACTATTCTAAACAAAGCTTGTATTAACGTCGACTTTCCGCTGCCTGTACGACCCACAACTCCTATCTTCTCTCCTCCATGAATGCTTATTGTAATGCCATTAAGAACTAGAGGAGTATTGGGCCTATATCGAACCTGCGTGTATAGACATAGTAACAGTAGTTCAAAATTTCTAGCCAAAGCAAGCTAGGAGCCCAAGACAGAAATTGACACTATTTAAGTACTATGTTTACAAAAGTGACACAGAATAAAACTATTTATGTACATAATATATTTTCTATTTACTACACAGATGGATAGATCCCCTGCAAAATCTGAATTTCATATTGCATTTACAACTCACAAATCAAAAAATTGCTTCCCGATACACAATCAACTCCTGTCATGAAAGAAACTACTCCCCAAGTTAAGGCTATTTTCGTAAGAAATTGCATTTTGGAGGGATGTAAATCCCACAGTATAAGTCTCCTTGATCTGCCGGCACATTCAACCGCGCAAAGTTTGTAAAACAGTGCCAAATGTGAGCAAGATGAACTGCTTCATTTAGGTTCTTCATTAGCATCACTAGTATATTAGAGTAGATTCTCGATTTTCCTAACAAAAGTTAGAAGTTACAAAAGAAGTTTTGCAAATACAAGAATATTGGCATGAATCAATTACCTTTAAATCCTTGATATCAATATCTCCTTTGGCGGGCCAATTTGGTGAGGGGACGCAATCTTTGATTCTCCATGGTGCCTCAGAGGGAATGTTGGTGAACTGCTTTATCCTCTCCACTGAGACCATCCTATTCTCAATAAAGCAGCTGACCCAAATCGCCCAAAACACAACAGCGTTGAGAGAGAGACCATAAGAAAGAGACAAACCAACAAATTCTGCATCGAAAGTGCGACAGTCAATATGGCACCCCAAAACTTCAAAGAAATTATCATTAAAGAATCCAAATTGTAAGGTGTTAATTTTGACATTTAGATACAAAATGCACTCATTAGCTCATGGATTTACTTAAAATAACAAAACAAACGACATAAGAAATAGATAGACCGACTAAGTATAAATAGGCAGAAGAATAATCAAATACTATGGACCTCATTCGATTCAAAGGAATTATTAAAAGGTTTAATTTATTTGCGTTTTAAATGAACAATACATCCGTTAGTTCTTGGATTTTGTTAAAATTATCTTCCAAAAAATTCTACTAAGTTTGCTCAAACTGTATTCATAATGGAATAAATATTGTTGATCTAAAGCAACATGGCAGAGTTTCTATCGCAATTCGGAAGTAAAACTTGATTTATAGCACAACCATGTACCTGGTCTCACAATACTGGTTGGCAAAGTGACCATGAGCAAAGCAGTAATGCAGAGGACAAAGCTTCCAATCAGCTCTAACCGGAAGCCCAGCCACTCATTAGCACCGTTATTGTGAAAGTCCATTCGTAAGCTAGAATTAACTCTCTCTAAATTTTCCTTAAAAAAGCTTTCTTCCTTTCTGAAGCACCTAATGGTTGTAACGCCAAGAATGGTCTCTGAGAAGTGATGAATGACAGGTGCTTTCGTGATTGATTCAAGACGAGTTAGCTCTCGAGATGTCGAAAGATAATAACCCTACAAGAAAGAAAGTTTAAGTTACTATCTTATACAGAAATTTTGTTCCTTCAAGATCTTTTATCTGGGCCTTTTCTCACCCAAGAAAAACCATTTTTAAAATTTTTTGCAGGATCCAAGATATTTTTTATGCATAGATCTAAATGATTGATCCACAGTTTAAAAGGCATGTGGCTGTAGTACAAAATATGGATAAGTCATTCAAACCATTCCATCAAAAGCTTTGAAGCGGAGCAGTAGTTTGACCCTAATAATAATTAAAAAAGGAAACATTATCATGAATTCATAAAAAGTAGGAATTTTTGGGTAGAAAAGGCCTAATATCCACACTCCCATGCCTATCAATTTCTCGAAATAATGATGAGTGTCAAAGTATTTTCATAAATGTATTGATATGAAACAAACTTGTTAAAAACAAAAGAAAATAAACTTTCTACATAAAAACAGAATCATCAATTACAGTTTTTGGCGAATCAAGCATACCCTGTACCAGATGTTCAAGACTACTAGTGGAATTATCGCTATAACTGACGGCCAGGCGACCTGACATGTGACTATGATGACACTTAACAGGGTAATATACATAGCAACAGTTAATCCCACGAAGAAGGGAAGGAAAAGATCGACATTTGTTTGGTCCGATGATGCCTGAAAGAAAGAGCAATATGAAAAAGTTAGAGATGTATATAACACTAAGTTGCACATCTAATTAACAATACTAAGGCACTAGAACTGAAAATACATTGTTATTATTAGCATCAATTTACAGTATAAGAACTTTATTTTCGATATCAAGTTTCTGAATAGAAAAATCGGTATTAATTTCAGGGCATAGTTAAAGCAACTTTTAAAGAATACTCGAAGGGCTAATAACAAATTTACTCCCTGAAGTTTGACCCTTATTTGAATTGTGCCCTTAAAGCTTCAATTATAACAATTTAATCCCCAAAATTTCATCCTTTGTAAAAATTCGAAGTCCTTTCATCGGTATACCATGTGAAAGAAGATGAAGCAATGGCATCATGGCATGGCATTTTTGTGAGGTTCTCCCCAGCTAATGGTTTTCTTTTAGATAGCAGACTAAGCACGAACATAATTGTTGCACAAACTAAGTTGAGAATCGAAAGCCCTTGGACATAATCAAAATCAGGTCAAACTGTTAAGGACTGCATAAAATTTGTAAATAACCCATAACAAAAAGGCACAGGATAACAAGAATTACCCGACTGAGGATTCTTCCAGATGGAGTAGTATCAAAAAATGACATCGGAGCATGCAGTATACTGTTCAAGAATTGCTTGAAGAATATCTGAGCAGTTTCAAGCCCCAAATACGCTACAAGAAAAGCCCTTAGTGCGACAAGGATAACAGAAACCGCTGCTATACCAGCATAAACTTCAATAAACAAGGACGGACGAAAAGAAGCAGCATTATCCTCCGATGTTTCAAAAGCCAACCAATAGTCACTCGCCATTAGTGAACACTGCCACACTAAAGAAATAACCAACACCACGATGACTCCCCACCAACCCCACGCCTCGGTGATATACATCTTGTATATGCGCAAGCTGACATGGCCGGTCTCTCTCTCCTCCTCCTTAATGAGCTTGGAACTGGCTTTCTCTCTCTTTGGTGAGATTGGTGAAGAGGTCTCGCCGTTAGATTTCATGTTATTTGTGGTGGGACGCTTTGATTCTGTAGGTTCTGGGGTATCGCCATGTCCTATTGCACCCGTGTGCTCTACGAGCTCCATTGAACTATCGTGAGCTGCAACAAGAGCAGCAAAGTCTGAACCGTGTTGTAGTAACTCATTATACTTTCCTGACTGTACAATCATCCCATCTCTCATTACCTGTGTAATTTAAACAATCAATTTTCTTCTAAACAACGTATGTTTGCTACATTATGAAGATAATGAAAGAATGGAAAACAAATTAAAAATGTTTGAGATCAGTTAGAATTCGTTTCAACGCTTAGTTCTAATGAAATTTGGCATTCAAAAGACAGGAATGGAGCATAAATGAAGAACAATATATCTGGCTATTTATACTCCAAACTTATTACATTAACAATCCTCAAAGTAGTGCAAATTAAACGAGTATAAAAGAACTAATTAAATGGACAAGATAATAATACTAGTTCCACTTCCAAAACTACAGATATTATGTAATTTAGCCAAACTCGGTTTAATCTAGGGACAAAGCCAGGATTTCATATAGGTGTGACCAAATATATCATAATAAAATATATGGTACCAAATATGTTAATGAGCAACAAATAACAATATAGAAAAATTTTCAAATAATTGGCAATCTGCAAATAACACATACCCCTCTAAACAACAAAAATATGCACATATACCCTCAATTTGACTATCGTCAATTGACAATTAAAAACAAAACATTTTATATCTCAATGACTATTATATCTTGCTAAATATATTTGTGTAAAATATTATGAATTGAATTTGAGCAGATAGAAAAAAATGTTTAATGAATACGGTTCGGATGAGACAGTGCAAGAGATCAAGAAAAAAAAAATGTGTAGAGAAAAATATTTGTTAGATGTGCCTCTAAATTGGAAATCATCTCGATTTTATGTTTCCGATTTGCCGATAGCTTCGCGGTGCGACGATGAATTTTGGAAATTTTTTGGGAAAGAGAAACCATAGACATCGGACGGGGGGTGTGCAGGGGGGTATGGATCAGATCCAATAACAAAAAACCATTAAGAATATTTGTTCTCTTTCTTTTGCCCTAGTGAAATCGAGCGATTGTACGATGAACAATTTGTATTCTCTTTTTCATATAGTGAAACCCTCCTCCTTCGCCCGTGATTTTTTTCACGCAAAGGATTTTCCACGTAAATTTGTGTTCTTCATTTTCTGTCGTGCTTTTGTGATTTTTGCTTCTTGATTGCCTTTTGATTTCGTTTCTATTTGTGTGCTCGTCGTAACAATATTATTATCCAAATATTTTAGAGGGAGATACTAGCACGGACAAAATAATCATTTGATTATGAAAAGCTAAAATATTTATAGCGAAATAACAACACTCAAATCACAGGTATATATGTGCAAATGTTTGAAGTTTGGAGGAACATATAGGATAAATTAACATTTGCAGCATATACATATAGAATTATAGTATATTCTTCTTTTAGGGATATATGATAAAATTTTCCAAAATAAAAATAGAAAACAAAAAGGTGGTGCTTGATAGTATGTTTGTGTTAGAGGATTAAAAACATGCAGCACACAATTTCAGCACATCATAGAATACGGTAAAAGTTAGAAAATATAACACTGAAATTGCCTTGGCTACTCTCATATAGACTGGAACACAAAGGAGAAAAATTGGGAGAAAAAAGGAATTGCCAAGTAGAGATTTATATTTCTGAAAGGCCTTAATAATAAGTTATTTACGAAAAAACCATTGAGGTGCATATATAAGGGTTCTTTAATTTTTTGCAAAGTCCAGTTAATATGGTTCCCTAGGTCCTACTATAGCTTTGCCCCTAGATAATAAATTATTTGAAAGTCTACAAGATTAAGAAAATGGCGCTTACAAATATAACATCAACATTGTGCAAGAAGTCGACTTGATGTGTTACAAGGATAACAGTCTTCTCTCTGAGTGCACCCTTTATGCATTCCTGCAAAAGAGAGAGAAAAAAAAAAGAAACAAAGATTGATTGTGATCTGAGCACTAACAAGATGACATCATTGTTTTGTTTCGTACTAGTTAGCAAGTTTCATCTCAATTAAATCAGATATTCACACTTGAGTCTTCAAATCAGCTTGATCTTTGACAAAGTTAATGATCATAATTGAAGGTGTACGGGAAATTAAAGTAACATGCTGTAATACTTAATGACCATTATAGCAATTCTAAGTAATAGCACATCAGAATAAAAAAGTTCTTCAGTTGTAAAATGGTTTACTAGTGCAAAGAGGAATGATTGGCAGCAGGAATTACAGATCTAGTCATCTAAAGGCCAAATTTACCAACTTACGAGAATTTTTCATACCAAAAAGCGCACATCACAAAGGACAATAACTGAGGGAAAACTACATTCTGCAAAGAAATAGGCATTGAATTTAAGCCCCCCATGCAAGCATAGAGTAGTAGAACTCAAGTATCTACAGTAAACAAGTAATCAATGAATACCCCATTTTGATGAAAAATTGAAGTGCCTCTTGGCGATTACACTGTTATAACTTAAACTCAACTATCTTAAAATAGTAATCCGCCTAAAAAATAGTGGAAAAAAATAGCCGGCATAAAAATTATTTGCAAAAACTGACAATTCTCCCTACGAGGTTTGCAAATACTTTTTTCATCAGGTCATTTCAGTAAACCATTTTCATACCAATCAAAGAGAGCATATTTTACCTTAAAGATCTCCGAACCTGTGTGAGCATCGACGGCACTAAAGACATCATCAAGAAGGTATATGTCACAGTCCTGATAGATAGCCCTTGCGAGCTGTATACGCTGCTTTTGGCCGCCACTAAGGTTGATCCCTCTTTCCCCTATCTCCGTCTGATCTCCAAACTCCATCACCTCCAAGTCCTTCTCCAAGCAACAAACACGGATGACTTCCTTGTACCTTTCTCGGTTCATCGGCTTCCCGAACAAGATGTTGTCTTGGATGGTTCCATTTTGGATCCACGCTGTCTGAGCCACGTAGGCTGTGCTCCCACAAACCCTAACCTGTCACACCATAATAAAAAAAATTTAGAGAAACTCCGAAAAAAATTGCTAGTGGATTTGTTTTAAAAAATCATGGCAAAAATACTAAAAGAGCTTGAGAAAACATACATAAACTCACCAAAAATGCAAAACACATAAGCAAAACAGAATCATATATTGAGTTATTAATGAATAAGACAAGCTCACGAGGAAAGGAAGGAAAAAAAAAAAAAAAAAAAAAACTCCTACAGCATTATGATAAAAGGGTCTAAAACATGATAAGCTAGTGATTATGAATTCGCCTTAAATTTAGTAGGAAGAAATATCAAAAGGATTGAGTTGGATTAGGATTAATTTAATTGGCAATTCCATGCATGACTATCTAGTATCTACTAGAACAGCTCTTACATAAAAGCGACTTATATTTCAAAATAAATCATTGAAAAACTTTTCTAACTAAAAGCAGATTAGAAGACTAGATTCCACATAATTTTCAGAGAATAGCCTATATACAAGCGGTTCCCCCAAAATGAGATTAAGTGTGTATAGAAACAAAAACTACAAAACCAACTAAAAGCAAAAAAAATTAGGAAGCACAACTAAACACTCAAGGACCAACCTTGATCTCCTACAAAACTAAAAATACATGAGAAAAAAAAAAATCATATAAACGAGATTCGTTTTAGACTTTTAGTTTTAAGTATGCATAGTGTATTATGATGATAACCTGATTTGATTATAACAATTGAATGGGCGTCCTGAAGATAAATAGAAACAAGTCTGAGTTACTTTATCTTGGAAGAAGAGTCCTCCAGAGAGAACGACTTGCTGAGATTCTAGGGTGTAAACATAGTACCTTCCCAATCTTTTACCTTGGTCTGCCACTTACTGACAGACAACTGAGGTAGGAGGATTGGCGGCCCATCATAGGCCGAATCGAGAAAAGGATCGAAGGGTGGCAAGCTAAACTGCTCTCTCATGGTGGCAGGCTCATCCTAGTTAACTCTGTCCTATTGAATCTACCAATCTATTACCTCTCAATTTTTAGGGCGCCCAAATGAGTCATCCGTCGTATTGATGCTCTTAGGAGAGTGTTTTTTTGGAAATGAGGGACTGAGGCTAAAGGAGGACACTGTTTAGTGAGTTGGAAGGCGGTTTGTAGAAGTAGAATGGATGGAGGACTAGGTGTATTAGATTTAGATAATATGAATCTAGCGCTACTGGTGAAATGGTGGCGGAAGTTTCTGTCGGACACAACCCACCTATGGGGACCTATGGGGCCCCCTCATTAAAGGATTATACTACTCCCGGAGAAAAGGCCTCCTTTAGGCCCTATTCGCAATGGTGGCGGAACGTCTTAGCGACTAGAGCTATATTTAAGAGTAGGATCACTTACTTGATCGGTGACGGTCTTAGAGCGAGTTTCTGGTCAAATATCTGGACTGGGAAGTTCTCTCTACAGACAGGCTTTATTAGTATACACAATGAAGTTCGAAGCAAACTGTGCAGAGTAAGGGATTATTTCGGTGGTAACGAGTGGAAATGGCGCAAAATTCTGGCTGGATTCGTCCCGAGGTCACAACCCGAGAGAGATTTGACCTCGAGGTTCAAGGAGACTTTAGCGGGCATTTCTCTCTCCAAGAACAAGGATGGAGTCACGTGGAGATGGACTCAATTGGAAGTATTCTCGATTAACTCACTGTACACTTTTTTGCTGAATTGTGGGGTACGAGATAGAAGGTTTACGTGGTTATGGAAGATAAAAGCCCCACTTAAAGTCAAAATCTTCATCTGGTTGGTGCTAAAAAGAAGGGTGCTTACTGCTGGCAACCTTTTAAAAAAAGGATGGAGGGGCGAGGAGGGGCGTATCATGTGTAGGAATGAAAGTGAGACGATCGACCATCTGTTTATAAGCTGTGTTGTTTCTAGATCTTTGCTAGCAGGGCAATTATCGAATAAACTATTCTTAGCTAGCTGCCGAACAGTACTTGACCTTTGGAATCAGAGTGAACTTAAAGGAGAATCAGTAGGGAGGAAAGAATTAACGTGCACTGCCGCAACTTAGTAGGCCATCTGGCTGGAACACAATAAAAAAATCTTTGAGACTAAGAAGCGCTCCTTGGGACTGTTGATGCCAGAGATACGTTCACTCATATATATGTGGAATCTCTTCTGTGCCTAGTTTTTTTTTTTTTTTTTCGAGAGGCCGTATTGTCTCGTTTTGTAGCTTAGTTCATCTTCTAAATGAATGAAGCGGTAGCATACTATCTTTCTCTCAAAAAAAAAAAGTAAGTCTACAGCTCTCTGCCTGATCATCGAAATAAGCCATTAAACACAATAAGTGGACTTATACATAATGGTACCTAACATGGCCCAGATCACATTGCATCAGATTGGCAGCTCCTACTCAACATTTGACAAGGGAATTGGAGAAAAACATAAAAAGAAGTAATAGATTTCATGCCATTATTTGCCCTGGTCAGCCCTATCATGCTTTGGAGAAAGTAGTAGTTGACTACAAATAGTAGTACAGTATTATTTTTGATAATATATAGTAAAAAACCATCATTTAAATTAATTCCTTTTAAAACATTTGTATTTTTCCAGCATCAAGGTATTGAATTACACAAGTTTTTTCATATTATAAAGAAGAAGCCAAAGAAAGAGAAATTTAAATGAACTACTTGAAATACAAAGCCTATGAAGATACCCATAACTTCTACCTGCCTTTTTAATCTTCATATTAAATTTTCAATTACTACCCTCCTATTAGAACTATATATAGAGAGAATTTCCCAATATGGACAGATTTTCTTATGCTAACTCTGGTTTAGTTCTAGTATCTAAGTAAACAAAGAGCCTCAATTGGAATTCATCTCACTAAACTTGCTACAATTGCTCTCAGTATCAGTTTTTGGTTTCCCCGAGGCCTTGTTGCCTTACTCTTCTAGCCAAGTTCACTTACCAAATAATTGAAGCGGGTACCAAATGAATGAAATGGGTCGTTTGGTATCTTCCTCTCAAAAAAGTATCAACATAACAATTGCCAATCTAATAAACTCATCTAAAATGCATCTCCCTGCTAAACCTTGTTCAACTGTCCATCATATTCACAGATTTTAATACGTAGACTATTTCCAATGCAACATCCATTTCACTCTACTATTGGAGAAAATAATAATGAAAATTAAAGATAGCCTCTCAATTTATGGACATGTGTCATGTTTTGATTAGACAGATTTCCTACAGCTTGGAAAACCTGGCCTATACAATAATCTCTCCTGACATTGTCCTAAATCACTAACCACCATGTCATAACTACCTTGTTTGCTTCCAACTGGTCCTTTCGATGATTTTTTTTTTTTGGGTCTAACAACTGTCATCACCATATATACATATGTATATATATATACATATATATACATGTATATATATGTATACATGTATATATATGTATATATATATATATATATATATATATATATATATATGTATGTACATATGTATACATGTATACATATATATACATATATATACATGTATATATATGTATACATGTATATACATGTATATATATATATATATATATATATATATATATATATATATATATATATATATATATATATGTATATATATATATATATATATATATATATATATACATATATATACATGTATACATATATATATATATATATATGTATGTACATATGTATACATGTATACATATGTATATATGTATATATATATGTACATACATATGTATATATGTATATATATATATATAGAGAGAGAGAGAGAGAGAGAGAGAGAGAGAGAGTTTGGCTACTATACTTTTAAAAATACCAAACAATTGGTGCTTATAAATTTTCTACCATAAGATATATTGCTTTGACTAATTTCACCCCTTAGATCATGCTATTCCACCAACCACCCATTAAACCTAAGGGGCCCACTATCATCCTAACCGCACATCTTTTCATCCAAAGGCTAAAAATCTATAAGCACCAATGATTTGGTACTTTTACAAGCATAGGAGCTTAATTCTATATATATAGTCCGACTACTATGCTATCAATAGCACCAAGCACTTGGTTCTATTAAATTTTCCACCGTTAGATCTACTCCTTTGATCATTTCCGTCCGTTAGACCATACTATTCCACCAACCACCTACTAAACCCTAGAATATCACTATCATCCTAACCGCACATCCCTTCATCCAAAGGCCAAAAACCTAATAGTACCAATGATTTGTTGCTATTAATAGTATAATAGCCTTAGTCTAATTAAGTATTACCACATAGAACAAAACACATTGGTAGTTTAATTAAGATGATAGGTGGAAAAATCCCTCACACTATCTATATACAGGCCATGATGCTAAATTGTATTTAATACAGAACTAATATTCTTAACTTAATTTGCCTAGATTATATGGACATTAGGGAGAAAAAAAAGTTTCAGAACATATGCCCTATCAATCTCATACACTACCAATTAAAACCTTCCACATCAGTGTCATTGTACAAGTCTCTTAAAAGTGTTGTTAGTAGGTACAGCTGTACTCTTGCTCTGCGATTCTGGGAAAATGCTTTGCCCACTTAAAAAAGTTATACAATATTTTATATGACAAATTTTTATTAGTGATTTTAGGTTATCATAATTATCATTATAACCACAAGTTATACCACCATGCTCATGAGTTGCATCAAGTATCCAATTGAAGCCTTCATCTACGCGTGACAGTAAACTATGGCAGAATTTGTAACTAAGCACAGCATTACTCTTGATCTTTAAAAAAAAAAAAATGCTATACCTTCAGAATGATCAGAATTGTACGTAAATGGACATTTAGAAAGTATTTTATCCGCTAAAATGATGTAAGACCCACACCATTCATCCTTATAAGTGTGAATCACACAACTCAATAGCTCCTTGAATTGCACAAATGCTATGATTTTACGTGCACGTGGTTGTACGTGAACATAACAAAATAATTTTTTTTTTGGCAACCTTTCAAGGGGTGGCAATTTATGTTACCGTGTTGTAGATGGACTTTATCAAAATATACGTAAAAAGGGCATATAGGTACACATTTATTAGGCGGGTTAGGATTGACACATGTAATCCACTTAATCATCTAAATTAATTTGTAATATAATAAATTAAATTATCCAAGTCTAAAAGTAAAGCTTAAAAACTATTAAGACTTTAAATTAAATACAATTATATATATAATAACATGATTATATAAACTTTTAAATATTTTTATTCATATTTATATAAAAAAAAAAAAATTAGGTTTAATATTGGTCAAACAACTTAGGTGAATCAACCCATTTACAAACTATTTAATATTCATGTTAACCAAACTTATTTAAGCTAAACACGAACCGATAACTTTATGTCGGGTCTTAAATTCCCACTAAACCCCGCATAAAATTTCCCTGCAGACCTCGTTTCCTAGATCAATCATATGATCATACCATGCATCACCCAGGGCGTCACTAACATATAGGTGTCATGAAAATATAGCAGTGAAGGAATATATTTGACAAATAATATAAATTATTATTATCATTGGTGCCTATAAATTTTCGGCCTTTCGATGAAGGATGTGCGGGTGGGATGTTAGTGGTTCCCTAGGGTATCATTTGGTTCGGAAATAAATTATTTTTGATTATTTCTAGTATAGGTATAATTCTTGAGATAAGCAAGAACAAGAGCAATTTTGAAAATTGAGTTGTTCCCGAAAATAAGAAAATTAGTATTTGGATATTAGATTAGAATAGTGAGAATAAGAGTAATTATAATTTTATAATAATAATAATATTTTATCTAATTAATTAATATAAAAATATTAATTAAATAATAATTTAACTTATTTAATTAACTAATTAATTATGAATACTACTAAATAATCCTAAATGTTAATTAATAAATTAATTAACAATGAGTATTGTTAATTAATAATTTAATTAACCATAAACAATTAAATAAATTAATTAGTTAATTATTTGATAGTTAGATAATTAGTTAAGAAAATAATTAGATTAGTCAAAATATTAATTAGTTAATCAACATAAATATTAGTTATTGCATAAACATACAAAATAATTTATTTTTTAATTAGCTAATTAAATATAAATAATTAAATATTTATTATAGAAATAAATCAAGTAATTAATTATTTATCTAGTTAATTAGTAAATAAATTAATATTTAATATATTACTTAATTATGTTTTATTATTAAATTAGTAGAGGTATAAGAGGAGAAATTGTTGTTCCACCCAAAGGTGGAATAACAATTCCACCATCTTATTGGTTTATCCTAGGATAAACGGTTAAGAGGGGAAATAGAAAAAAAAAAATTGTTTGAGAAAAAAGAGAAGAATAAGATCCTTATTCTCCTTATTCCTCTCTTAGTTTCTGAACCAAATACTATCCTAAAGTTTAGTAGGTGGTTGGTGAAATAGCATGATCTAAAAGTTAGGGTGAAATTAATTAAAGTGATAGATCTAAGGGTAAAAAAACTTATAAGCACCAAGTGCTTAGTGCTTTTAAAAGCATCATAACCGCACTCCAATAAAATATTATAAGTTTTTAAAAAATTTAACATATATATAATTGAGCTCCTATGCTTTTAAAAGTACCAAATCATTGGTGCTTGTAGGTTTTAATCCTTGGATGAAAAGATGTTCGGTTAAGATGATAGTGAGTCCCTTAGATTAAGTGAGTGGTCGATGAAATAGAAATAATCTAATGGATAAAATTAGTCAAAGGGGTAGATCTAACGTACCAATTGCTTAATACTTATACAAGCATAGAAACCAAACTTTCATATATATATATATATATATATATATATATATATATATATATATATATATATATATATATATATATGGACTAAAAAGTTGATTTGAGAATCAAGTCACATTCATTTTGGTTCAAATTTATTTTATTTTATTTTATTTTATTTTGTTTTGGAAATTAAGTCATTTCTCTCATTTGAAATTTAAAAATATTGATTAAATTTATTAATAAATTTATCTAATTTTATAACTTTAATAATTTTTTAGAAAAATAAAACTAATTATTTAATATTAATGACAAATAATTTTATTAAATTTCATAAAATTAGTAATTAATTATGTATAAAAACTTAAATAAAAAAAATATCTAGGCCTTTTACTTCCCATTTCCTTTTCGGAGAAGTTTGTCCGGTCCTTCTTTATTTTTGTTTTGGGTCTATTTTGAGCCCCACCGAGTTTGACTTTGACCCAAGATAATGCCCCCCACAAATATAATGAAATTAATCAAATATTTTTATTGCGTCAGCGCTTGCGCCATCTGTAGATATCATGGCCCGCACGACTGACACCATCGCCAGTCACCATCGTCTCTGTCGAGACTTCTCCCCTCCCGCGTACTAATAAAGGCGTCAAAAACAAAAGCTTCCGTCGTCGTACACTCACTCTCCTACTACGCTTACCCACAAATTTCCCCAAAAATTTCCCGCCGCTAACGCCATAACACGTCTCTATGCAACGGGGAAGCTGTTGATAGGTCACTAATTATTGGATTTTTATTTTGAGACAATTTTATGTACGGTCACGACCACCAATAATAATAAAAAAAATAATTATTTATGTATCCCGAAATCTGAAAAAAATATTTAATTTATTTTTTTTATTTTTTTCTTTCCAATATATCTTTCATAGGTTCCACCGTTATTAAAAGTATTCCTACCGTTTCTCTTTGTTAAGTTAGCTAGGTTAAACTAGAGTTAAATAATAATCGGAGTTGAAAACTATCAGATATACCTATTTTGTCCCTATCTATCAAAATTATTAAAAATTTTAAGAAAACATAAAAAAATAAGTTAGTTATGATAAAAGGGTATATTTTGAAAGGACAAAATAATAATTTCACATAAATAACGGCAGTATTAATATTTTTAATATTAGCCTTTTAAAAGAGATAAATCTAAAAACATAAAATTTTTTAGGAGTATATAGAAAATTGCTCCTAAAAAAAAATACTTCGAAGTGATAGATGAAAAAATTTTCATCCTTAAATAGATGGGAATGTAAGATGTACACCAATAAATAAATAAATGTACAGATAATTTTACTCATTATTAATAATTTATCATTTATCAAATTAAATAATTTTAATTATTTTTTTAACACACGGCAGGTTTACATTAACAAATAAAGTATTTTGAAGTTTTAAAAATATGCGTAGAAGTAAAAATATTAATATTCATGTATGGGCGTTAGATTAAATATATTAAAATCAGAGTTGATATTATTAAAATTAAAATAATATTTATAATTTACAGAATAAAAATATTCAAAATATAGTTATATTACTATTTGTGTTGTAATAATATTAAATATTATTGTGACAATTTTATTATGGAAAATGCTACTTGTACACCCGTAAGGGGTGTACATCTCACACCCCCACCCATCTAAGGGTGGGGATGTGATGAATGGTCATTTGATGTGACCCGTAAAAAATATCGACATCATTAAATAGGTGGAGGTATAGGATGTACACCCCTTCGGGGTGTACATGTAGCATTACTCTTTTATTATACCAATAATTTAATAAATAAATAAATTTTTTTTTTTTAAAAAAAAAAAAAAAAAACCCACGAGAGTCCTACTCCGCCTAACCCTACTAACATTCACACATGCAGAGCACCGTGTCCCAATTTAACCTTACCAAACTCCCCACGTGGTCCATGCGACCGCGCCTCTCTACTAATCATTGTTCTTTACTAATTTACCCACGCACCCCGCACACTACTCCGAAATGTGTAGAAAGATAAGTTAAATGTATTATTAGTATTTAAAATTAGCTATCTAAATTTTAAAGATTTTATATTATTTAAATTTTTATTTTTTTTAATTAATTATTTAAATTTAAATTTATCTTAAATAACATTGACGATAAATACCAGGTTTTTAAATATTAAATAGTTATTATATATAAAATGAGCAAAAGGATAGGTAGGTGCTTTTTTTTTAATGCATTTCTAACCGAAAACAAATGAACGGTCAGATTTGCTTTGATTACTAGCTGTATATCAACGAAATATAGAGCTAATAGAGAGCGGTGCGCGAGGTCAAGGGCGGACCGGGTCCACGCAACTAAACACATCAAAGAATTAAAGAGTTGGGCCCGTTCGTACCTTTCCCGCGGTCTTGCGCATCTCGCCGAGGATGCAGGAGAGGAGGGAGCTCTTCCCCGATCCGACGGTTCCCACCACCGACGCGAGCGCCCCTGCACGAATCTCGATGTCGATCCCCTTCAATCCCCCCACCTCCTCCTCCTTCTCCTTCTCGGCATTCCCCTCGTCGTCCCACAAGAAAGCCCCGCCACGCACCTCCACCGCAATGCCGCCGCCTCCGCATCCTTCCACCCTCTCTACCGCCGCCTCGTCCAGCTCCCCACTCGTGAGGTACGAGTCGATCCTCTCTAGCGAGATCATCGCCTGCAGTCGCATTCCATTTTTTTTAATTGAATTTCACTCTGCAGTACTTTAGTACTTTAGGTACCGTTTAGATTGGAGATAAAAATAAATAAGTTATACCAGAAATAAGTATAAAGTTAGATATAAATTAGGTATAATGTAAAATTGTGTTTGGTTGAAAATTAGATTTATATCAGATATAAGAAAAAAAATGTTTGATAGTGATTAAATAATAAGAAGAAGGAAAATGCTATGTGTACACCCCTTTCGGGGTGTACATCATACACCCCACCCATCTAAGGGTGGGGGTGTGATGATGGGTCACTTGATGTGACCCGTAAAAAGTATCGCCACCATTAAAATGGTGAAGGTGTATGATGTACACCCCTTTGGGGTGTACATGTAGCATTGCTATAAGAAGAATAGAGAGTTGACTTTTGTGTTAAAATATTAAAATAAATTTTTTTTTTAATATTTTTTTCAAAATTAAAATTTTAAAATTTATTTAAATTTTAATATTTATTAATTTTAATTTTTTTAAAAATTTTAAGTGGGAGAAAAAAAAAAGTTAATTTTAAAATTTTAAGTGGAAGTAAAAATTTAAATTTTTAAATTTATATAAATTTTTAAAAAATTATAAAAAAATTGTATAAATTTTAAAATTTTAAATTTTTTTTAAAACAAAAGAATAAAATTTTTAAATTTATTAAAATATATAATTTAAAAAATTAAAATTTATAAAATTAAAAATTTAAATATCTTTTTAAATTTAAAAATTCTAATTAAAAAAAAAATCAAAAGAAACATAAAAGAAGAGAGGAAAAAAGAAAAAAAAAAAACAAAAAAAAAAAAAAAAAAAAAAAAAGAAGAAAAACCAAATTGCCCTTCCCAAGGCTCTCTGGCAGAGCCTTGGAAAGGTTCCAAGGGGTTATCTGTTCTGGGGCCCTATCCCATTTTGGTTTTGTACCCTATCCAAATAGTACCTTAATGTATGATTCGAGTATAAATAAGAATCACTTATAAATGATATAAGTATATATTTTTTTTTGGATATACGAAAATAAAATTAATTTTATATGTGCGTAAAAATTAAATTATTTTTAAAAATAAAAAATTAACGTTTAAATACTCAAATTAAAATAAAGACAATAAAAATAATTATAATTTTAAAATTATAATATTTTATCTAATTAATTAATATAAAAATATTAATTAAATAATAATTTAATTTATTTAATTTTAATTATTTTTGATTTTTTTGTCTCAAAAATCAAAAAAAATTATTCTAAAAAAATAAATTAAAATTTGAAAATAATGTTGAAAACTATTTTATTAAACCAAAATTTATTTTTAAACCTAAAATTAGTTTTCAAAAATTAAGCCGACCACCCACATACATACGTACGATAGAAGTATATGATACAACATGCAGCTAGAAAGATCTCTACTCGCCTGCGAGGCCTGGATGAGGGCCTGCGGGAAGTTGCGCATGGGCTCCTGGAGGACCCTAAAGAACGAGGTGGCGGTGAACACGAGGCCCGCATCAAGCACCACCCCGGCGGCGACGCAGGTGCCGAACACGAGCGCGGCGACGACCACGGGGGCGCTCCACAGGGCGATGATGTTCCCGGAGATGGAGTACATGAAGCGCGCGAGCCAGCCGTACTCGCCTTGGCGGATATTGCGGACGCGGCGGTCGAAGTGCTCCTCCCACGCCTGCAGCTTGATCACGCGCATGTAGTTGAGCATCTCGTTCATCGCCTTCATCCGCTTGTCGCGCATCCCCATCAGCTGGAACTGGAACCGATTGTTGCGGCGGCTGCCGAAGAGGACGAACACCATGATCCCGAAGATGCCGACGGTGGCCGACGTCACCGGGGGGCCGAGGTAGGTGTAGAGGAGCGCAAGGGCAACTCCGACCTGCAAAACAAAACATACCATTCAACACGAGTTTGCCGTGCAGATTAAATTGGACAATATTAAATTAAAAAAAAAAAAAATCAAAATTCAACAACAAAAAAAAAAACAACAACTTTAAAACAGAAGCAAAAAAGTATCTGGAACAGCAGCTCCAGCATAAAGCGAAAAAAAACATACAGATACGCAAAAAAAGTACAATTATTAATGTCTAAAATATTATATAAAAAAAATTGTGAAGAATTTGCAAATTTTTGCGAAATGAAATATAGCGTGTGTTTTGAGAGCATGCCTGCAGCGGCATGAGCCAGAGGTAGTGTATCTGGAGCATCATATCGGAGAGCTGCTGCGCGTCGACGGCCATGTAGTTGACGATCATGCCGACGCCGTGCGCCTGCCGGGCCGAGCACGACAGGCGCAGGCCCTTGTTGTAGAGCGCGGTGATCAGCGTCGACCGGATCAGCATCCCCAGCTTCTGGCAGTGGAAATTGTATTGGTGCGAGCACATCACCTCTACCGTCTTGGCGGCCAGCAATATGCCCACCAGGTAGTACCCCTCCGCCATCGAGGTTCGCGGCCCCTCCGTGAATTCCACGAATCGCTGGATCAGAGAGGGGCCCACGTACATGACGAGGAGGCGAACGACGGCGAGGGAGGCGTTGAGCAGGAAGTGGGGCCAGAAGCAGCGGAACAGGGTGGACCGGACCGGGTGTGCGGACCGGACCGCCGGTTCGGGCCAGTTGGACCGGAAGAGCTCGTACATGCGCTCCGCACGGTGGTCCGGGACGAGCGCTGGGACGTCGTCTAGCTTGAGCGGGGTACGGTAGCCCTTGGAGATCAGAGGATTCATCCAGCTCCACGTGGCGCGCGACGGGAGCGACGCGGCGGCGTAGGGCGTGGTGTTCGGGGCCGACTTGGACTCCGGTTCGGGGTCGGGCCGGTCCGGTTCGGGGTCGGCCGGTGGTATTTGAACCCCCGTGGATCCGGTCACCGCGAGGAAGAGGAGGGGGAGGGCGAGGGCGAGGGAGACGAGGGCGGCGGGATCGTCGAAGGGGATCAGGTCACCGCCGGCCAGGCGGAGCGCGGCGGAGGAGGCTGAGAGGGCAGTGAGGACGAAGGAGACGATCCAGAAGAGGCGGAGCGCGGCGGGGTGCGTCGCGGCGCGGAAGCGCTTCGCGTGGGCGGCGAGCGCTGTGGCGGCGGCGTGGGCGAGGGATTGGAGGGCGAGGAAGAGCGGCTCAACGACGGGCCACTCTGGTGCGGGGGTTCGGGCTCCGCGCGCGAGGACGAGGACGAGGACGAGGAGCGTGGCGTGGGACGCGGCGAGGAGGGAGGAGGCGCCGAGGGCGAGGACGAAGCGAGGGCCGGCCCTCGCCTCGGCGGCGGCGGGGCTCGGCCGCGGGAGCAGCGGCTTATCGGCGCCGTTCGCGTCCGATTCCGCGGCGACGCCACCGCGGCGGCGGCGGAAGCGGGAGAGGAGCCTCGGGATGGAGAGGGCGATTAGGGTTAGGAGGAAGAGCGCGTCCGCGGCGCCCAAAAGGAAGCGTTGGGGGCACGGGGAGAGGAAGAGGAATCGGAGCCATTGGAGGGGAGGGGTCGAAGGTGGAGGAGGAGAGCATGCGAGCGAGGTGAGCCATGGCGAAACCATCTTTCTTTCTCTTCTTTTTATTTTTTTTTTTATTTTCTTCCTGGGAAATTATTATTATTATTATTATTATTATTATTCCATGAAATCGATTAATTAACAAAGCAAAAACAAGAGGGGAAAAGGTTTCGTGCGAGGAGGAGAGATAGGGAGATAGAAAATCAGGGTTAATATTAGCTCTATTATTATTGGGTTGAAGAGAACGTTCTATGCATGCTTCTATACTTTTGAGGAAGGAGACAAAGAGAGGGGTGAGGGGGTAAGAAGAGAAAAGGGGGCGGGGGGAAAGGAAGGAAATGTAGGAGACGATGGCGAGAGATAGAGACGAAGAAGAAGGGTTAGAAATATAACAAATTAAATAAAAAGACAAGAAGACAAAAGAGGAGTAAACCAGGATATTCGGTGTACCAGTTTCATATCAAGAAATTTCGCGCATATCTACCTATAAATTCAAAATACGGGCTAAAATATATATTTTATCGATCCAAAGATAATTTTTTTTTTTTTTTTTTTTTTTTTTTTTGACTAGATTAGTCAAATTTATTTAATTCTGGGAAAACGCTAGATGTACACTCCAAATGGGGTGTACATCTTACACCCACCTCATCTTAGGAGTGGGTGAATTCCACTCGTCACATAATGTGACGAGTAGATGAATACTCACTCCAAAATGGGGTGGATGTAAGATGTACACCCAATTTGGGGTGTACACCTAGCACTTCTCTTAATTCTGTAAGGAAAATGCTATGTGTACACCCGTAAGGGGTGTACATCTCACACCCCCACACATCTAAGGGTGAGGGTGTGATGATGGATCACTTGATGTGACCCGTAAAAAATATCGCCACCATTAAAATGGTGGAGATGTATGATGTACACCCCTTCGGGGTGTACATGTAGCATTGTTCATTCTGTAATGTATAGAATGTAAAAATATTTTTTATATTTTGATAGAGCAATGTAATTTACCGTGCACATCCGGACTAGGCATAACAGTTGCATCTTATAGTCGGAATGCTATTATTTTTTCACTAGTATTATTATTTACTTTTAATACTAAAAGTATAAAAAAAAAAAATTACAAATTTTTTAATAGAAGAGATATAAGATTTATATTGATTTATAGAATAAACATATAGGAATTTTTTAGTCGGTTTTTCAGGTTGAAAAATACTGCATGTATATTTAAAAATAATGTATAAATTTTATATTTATTCATCAACATGTTAAATTTAATTTTAAATTTTAATATTAAAAATATTGATAAGATTTATAAAAAATTTAGACTTTAGGTGAATAAAATGTAAGATTTATATTTATTTTTTGGGTGTAAAGATAGCATTAGCATTGGCTTTTAAATTTCATATTAAAATCGAAAGAAAAAAATTTCTTTTGGAAAATGTATAATGATCATGTGAACTTAAGCTCTTCTATAAGCAGTGTTTCTATCTTTTAATTTTAGCAATTAAAAATAGTTTCATATACTATTTTTTTGAATTAAAATTATTAAAAATTTCTTTTGGAAAATGTATAATGATCATGTGAACTTAAGCTCTTCTATAAGCAGTGTTTCTATCTTTTAATTTTAGCAATTAAAAATAGTTTCATATACTATTTTTTTGAATTAAAATTATTAATTATACAGCTATTTTAGCCATATATCTTACATGAGCAATGCTATATGTACACCCCCAAAGGGGTGTACATCTTACACCCACCCATCTAAGGGTGGGGGAGTCACTTCATAAATTGTGAAGTGATCCCTCACCACACCCCACCCATTGGATGGGTGGGGTGTGTGATGTACACCCCAAATGGGGGTGTACAAGTAGTATTTTCCATCTTACATATAATCTTCTTATAATTATGACATATAATAATATTTATTTTTCTCTACTCTTCAATCTGCATTTTAATTATCAAGATTAGAAAAAAAAAATGTATTTATGTATATGTTTCTTTATATTTAAAAGTCTTGTAAGATTACGTGTAATATATGCAATGAAAATAACTGTGTAATTACCAACCTTAGTTGAGAAAAAAAAGTCTTTTAAATTATTTAATAAAGTTTAAATGATCTATTATTAGAATTAAAAGTTTAAGAATCTATTTACATGCAGTCTTTGTACTTTGTTTTGTTTTTGTATTTTTGCGTTTCAGTTTGCAAAACTGAATTGAACCGAAGTATTAATCTGGTCTTATCTCATCTTATATTGGACAAAAAATACTGGTACAGATGTAAATTACTTTGTATGGCAGCTTCTAATTAATGTGATGCATTTGAAAGGTCATCTATAAAACTATATGAATTCTATCTTTTTCTAACACGTGCTAAATTTTTCTTAAACTCTCTCTTTCTTCTTTTTTCTTTTTTTTTTTTTTTTTTTTTTTTTTTTTTTTTTTTTTTTTTTTTTTACTTTCTCCTCTTATTTAAATTTAAAATCTAAGTTATATTAAAAATAACAAAATTTTTGTAAACTCTCTCCTCAAACCTCACTTCTCTTAATTTTTTCCTTAAAGTCTCTCCTCTTATTTAAATTTAAAGTCTAAATTATATTAAAAAATTTCAATTACATTTCAAAATTTGAGTTCAAAATATTTATTTAAATTTAAAATTGTAATAAAATTTGAATTCAAAATTGAAATTGAATTTTAATTTTGATTTCGAAATTAAAAATAAGTTTAAAATTTTAATTCAAATTTACATATTAAATTTTAATTTTAAAATTAATATTCAAAATTTAAATTAAAGTTTAAGACAAATTTTTCTTAAACCTTCTTCTCAAACCTCTCATCTCTTAATTTTTTGCACATTTTTCTTAAAATAATTCTTATATTTTAAAACTGACCAATAATTTTTCAACCTATTATGACAATTAAAATTCACTTACTTCATACCCTATTATGCGTATTCAATATTGCGCAATTAAAATTCACTTGCCAAATGGAAAAGAACCCAATACTTCATTCCCTATTGGGCATATATAATATTGAACCAAGAAACGCTTTCCCCACTTCTTTGGTTTTGCCTATTTATTCCATCTATACTTGGCATAGATTTCAATATTTTGGTAATCTTTCTTCATTGTTACTTGGTTAAGATTCATATTATTATTCTATATGTCTTGATTGTTACTTGGTAATAATTTTTTGAATTATTTTTTTCTCACATAACAATGCTTTTATACTTTTGTCTTCTCTGCATGAATACTTTAGTAATTTGACGTCATTATTACTTGGTTAAGGTTTTGTTGAGACCAAAATTTTCGCCACTTGAGAAGAGTGACACGTGGCGTATACCATCGGCTGAAGGTGTCAGCCGACAGAGGTTTGAGTCAGCAAAGAAGGACTCACGTCTCAAATGAGACCGGCCTCAGTCGCGGAAAAGAACAGTGAGCGATGCAGGCCAAAGACATAGGTTGTCGGCTAAGGGCATCGACCGACAGGAAAGGTAGTCGATGTATGGATCATCACAACAGCTAGGGTCAGTTACAGTCGAAGGAAGGCATTCGACCGCTCCGAACAGTCAATGACGCAGGCGGAGTCGAAATCAACCTTCGTGTCATGCCCCGGGGGTGGTTTAAAAGTGGAAAACGATCCATTTTTTTTTTTTTTTCTAATTGCCTTTACCCCGGCACGTGCCCAGATCTGCCACATACACAAGATCACCCTAAATAAACAAACAAAGTCTTCATTGTATATGCACGGCGTCGCAATACATACAATCACCAATTATCACCAGTTTAACATACACACATACGGATAAGGGATCAATGAAACTTTTATATCATTCGAAGGAAAATCGCCCACTCGGCATACTCCAAGTTGAAAGGATAAAGCCACAAGATTTTAAAACGGTGCATACTCGACACTTAGTTTAAAAATCATTTTCGCAATCGTTTTAACTTTTTAAAAGGTCTTCACATTCAACATACAACCAACACAAGACAAGAGTGAAAGTCTAAAAGTTCATCATCCCATCGCAATCACAGTATTCGAGTGTTCCTGCATCCATGTCACATCACAATCCACATCATAATCTGTTCAAGTATCTTGCATCCAATATCCACTAAATGTAATGATCAAAAGAGGAGTAAAAAGGATCACCAGAATGACGATATACGGGTCACTCGTGAGCTGACGCCTCTCCTTCGTCCCTGCCCGAACCTGTCACATGGTGGGAGTCACTGACTAAAACATAGGAAGGAAAACCGACAAAATAATAACAACATGCCATGATAGGTACAAAAGGTAAATAGGGCATCAAACCGTAACCCGGAACATCTGATCTATCCTTACCATACCCTCAGTCAGTAGACCTAAGGGAATATCAAACCTACTCAATTCTTTGGTGCCTCTTTTACCATTGCCGCTATGTCACAGAGGGCCCATACGAAGTCACCATGTAGAGATCACGGGTCCTTAGACCACTTTTCCAAAAAAGTACACCCTTACGGTGGCCAAACCGCTGGTGCACGTGACTGCGCCATGAGCTCCATAATCTTGTACCTGTAGACTAGATCGTGGTAGTTGTACCCGAAAAAGTCAAGTATTCTTCTCTGTCTCCTTTTTGTATGTACCAATTTTGTCAAAACATTCAACATCCTGTCCTTTCTTACCCTTAAAATAGCTATGCCAAAAACACAATAAAAAGGGAAAGGAGGGTCGGACTCTATTGTCACGCCCCGGGTGTAAACCAGAACCCAGGCCCGCCTACAGATCCGCCGTGCACACGGTATTTCCCGCGTACACGAAGCGCCAGTAACCTGCTCAGATATAAGAGATAATAATAAAGAGGATAAAAATAGCTGAACTAAAAACTAATATATCTCAGACTGAAGCTGGAAATAAAATACAGTACATTTGTAAAAATAATACATCTGTCTCTCCCAGCTCACCAAAAAAGATACAAACAGCTGGCTAAAGCCAGACCCAAAAGTAAAGTACAACCGTCTGAGGAAAATGGGTACACCAACTGTCCAGCTAACACGCTCATCCTGCCCCGAGATCTATCTACTCAGCCGTCCTCTCTCTCCGACCCGCCGCTGAAAGCCCAGCAGCACCCGCAGAAGACACTGCAAAACAAAGGAGAAGAAAAAGAGGAAAGAAGAATGTGGGTGAGAACTACTAGTAAACCGGTAGCCTCCCATAGTGGGTAAAGCCTCAAACTCCGACGCACCCACTAGGTCTACCAGAGGCAAAAAGGGGAAGAAGGGTGGTAAGCAATGAAACTGCTGAAAAAGGAAACTACCACTACTATGCCTCTAAATGCATCAGTAACCAAATTGTCCTGGTAACCCAATCTAACCGCCAGTAAAAACTGGTGACCCAATCATCACCGGGCATATAAAGCAGCGCCGGTGTGATAGCAAAACTCCTGCTCCCGCCCTCATCATCGGGCAAATAAAGCCGCGCCGATGTGATAGCAAAAACTCAATCACTGTCTGACACCCACGCTCCGGAGGGGAACTCGAGGGGAGCTACCCACACGAGGAAAGTAACCATGTCACAAGTATCATAAAAGCAGGACTGGATCACTACAATGCCTAAGTGGAACAATTCCCTCAACTAAAGAAAACCCCGATCCCCAATCTGATGCATAAGTAAACATCCGGTCAATCGCCCAATATCCGCGATTGCCGCAATACCCCCCAATCCACAATCAGGTCAAACAACTGACCTCCGGTCAACCGCCCAATATCCGCGGTTGCCGCAAAACCCCTTAGTCCATAATTAGGTCCTACAACCGATGTCCTATAACTGACATCCGGTCAACCGCCCAATATCCGCGGTTGCCGCAAAACCCACAATCCACAATCCAGGCCCCGGCTACACTATTCCGTACCCCTGCTCAAACCCGAGCAACAAGAACTACCTGACTAAAGAATAAGGAGAAAAGAAGCAAGCATGGTTTCTCCTAAGTCAAGTTCCAACATGATAGTGTAGCGATAAGAAATGGCCTAACTAGATGTCCATACAAGCATGCAAAAGTCCCGAGAAGATAGAAAGAGTACAGATATCATTTTCTGACTTATGTTTTAGCATGATAACAATTCCTGACATTCAATATAGCATGATATCCCAAGTCCCATACCGTTCCCACATGAATAGCAAATATTAAACATATAAACCGCTATTTGTCCACAAATAACTATCCACCTATGCATGTCCAAAAATATCCCCAAGTGGTACCCACCATCCAGGTAAATTACATGGCCTCAATATCATAATCAAATCCACATGCAAGGTTATGTGCTAACATAGCAATCCACATGTCCAAACCCACATGCATAATCCCAACCACGAGTGTTGATCAATCAATAAGTCCAATAAAAGGATCTCTCTAATATTCCTAGTGAGTATGTCAGAAATAGAGGGATATAGCAACCACCCACCTGGAAACGCAAATCCAAGTCCACAAACCCCCCAACTGTAAAAGAACTCCCTGCTGTCCAACAGCTGTCCCCGCAACCTTAGAATCTGAGAAACATTACAAGATATCCGAACACAGCATTAATGGACCTTCCCCGGGAACAACATTTGTTGTTTTATAAAACAGCACAGTAAAAGGGGATTTTTCACCTGTGTGCAACCCTAAAAAAATCCAGAAAAATTACGGCTGCGATCCTTGCGACGAGTAGATCCAAAACGAGTACTTACATGCCCTGATTGGATGCTCGTAGGCCAAGATAAAATTCGGACAAGCCTATGCTGTCCAAAAATCCACAACAAAAAATAAGGTCAAAAGGTGCCTCGGGAACGGTGCCAAAAACCCAAAACGGAGTGAAACGATCAACACAAAAATCGAAGACTTACCTCTTAGGAACACACTGTCATAGAAATCGCCCAAAAATTCTTCCTGGTTTGCGCACGGGAATTTTCCGACTGAACTACGACGGAAACGGGCCAAAAAAGGGGAACGTTGAGGCGCACAGTAAAACCAAGATTGCCGTTGCCAAGCCTCCAAAAATCCTGGGGATCCGCCGCAAGATCAAAAACATCAAGAGGAACAAGTTTTCTAAAGGGCTCTCCCTCTCAATCCCTCTCTAAGTCTCGAAAAAAGCAAAAAAAGAGAGAGATGAGGGGTATAAATAGGCCCAGCCCAGCCCACAAGTCTCCCGGATTTGGGTGCCGGATTCGGGCGCCTGAATCCGGCCCACGGCCCGCTACTGTGAGCTCTCGAAACCACCTTGGCGCGCCATGTCACCCTGCTCCGCGCCCAGCGCGCCCGGCGCACGCGTGCCCACCAATTGCGGCGCGCCGCGTGGCGACGCGGTCCTTGGCGGGAAGCGTGGACCGCAGTTCACGCCGGATCCGCCAGGTCACTGCGCCTGCCAATGAGCGGGCGACACGTGGCCCGAGGCGGTCCACCGTGCGCTGCGCCCGGCGCAAATCACGCGCTGTCCCGCGTGCGTTGACCGACTAATCACAGCGCGCCACGCGTCACCGCCTCCACTCGCTGCGCCCGGTGAACGCACCCGATGCACCCGTCGAACCCGAAGCCACCACGTGTCCCCAGCACGCCCAATGGGGAGCCGCCACGTGGCACAGCCAACTCTGAACACTGCGCCAGCCCGCGCGCTCTGCCCGCGCACCTGCTCGCACTCGCTCCCGTGGGCCGAGCCCCTACACCGCCTCTCCAGCTCCGCCACGTGGCGTACGGCACCACTAGAAAGCCGCCATGTGGCACACTCCTCGGTCCACCGGTCCACCGTGCACCCGAAAACACTGAAAACTTTCGGATGTCCGTTTTCGGGCGTCCGGACTCAGAAAAGTACGTTCAAGTAGTCGATTTCCATCATTTTTCCGTGCTGAATCCAAATCCGATGTCCATTTCGCGCAAAACCACTTCTAAATTTCGACGGGTGCCTTCGACTACACTCGAGATCAATTCAACACACTAAGTCTATCTCTTGAGTCCGAAGCGCACCCAAACAACTCTAACACCCAACAAAGGCCTCCAGAAAACTATTGATCCAATAGTAATCCTGTTGTGAAATTCGGGTCCTCACATCTATGGTCCAACAACATCCTCAACCTTGGTCCGAATACCCACCTCTATCGGCGAAGAAAATGATGTGCAAAAACTCCCAAAAACACCTCAAGCTTTGCCCGGACGAAAACTACAAAAAAATTGTTGTTAAAAACATCACCGTAACGAAATTCTGCGAATCGGAGGTCAAGCTGGGGCTCCAATGATAAAAACATCGTTAAAAACCGTTTAGCGAAACTCCCGGCCGATTCCGTCAAGGTGAGGGGCGGTGGCGGCATGCGAGGCGGCGGCGACACGAAAAAGGCATGAGCGGCGTGCGGTGGTAGCCTTGCGGGTGCGCATGGGCTAGCAGCGGCCCACGCGGAGCCGCAGACCAGGAGGGCACACGGCTGCGGCAACATGCGGCGTAGGTAGCGCCGTTGATAGGCAGGCGCACAGCCCGTGCACTGCGACAGTGCGCTGGCAGTCCGGCTTGCTTGCGCAGGCTGGCGGCAGCAGGGCTGCACTGAGCTGGCGCTGCGGCTGGCGTGAGCGACGCTGGCGCTGCGGCCAATGCGTGCGCGCGGCGCGTCCAGCGGAGCGACGGCGAGGCTTGCGGCGTGGCTTGTCGCGACCTGCCGTCTAGGCCGGAGGCCCAAGCCGACGGCGGCGACGGCCTCCTGTCTAATTCGACGGTGGCGGCGGCCCTCCCGTCAAAGCCAACGCGACGGCGGCGGCTTCGCTAAACCCCTTGCTTCCACGAATAAAACCCCCAAGAAACCCAACGAACATGCGGAAAATCCCACGAAAACTAGCAAAAGAGGTAATAAAAGGCCAAAAAACACACTTTCTAGTAGCCGATGGGGATGACGGTACGATGCGCGGCTCCGTTGTCCACGCCCTCGGCGTCGAAACTGCGCCCCGGGCTCGCCAACAGATCCGCCGCCCAATACGGGAAGCCCCGTATAGACGAAGCGACTAACCTGCAAAAGATCAAGCTAACCACTATATAGATATCAGAGCGAAAAGTAAACTACTGAAATAAATATATACAACTCTAAATAGTACATGCCAGGTCCTCATAATACATAAGTCTCTCCAAATAAAACTCTCAAAAGTAAAAGTACAGGGATACATCCCAAAATCACTGACAGTACAAGTACATCACCAAAGGGGTACATCTACTCTCTTGTAGAAAGACTGGTAAGGATCTAGCTCGCGACTCCCTTACCTTGGTCAGGAAGGATCAGCAACAGTGAGCAGCAGGAACTAGAGTGGAGGTCCCTAGAGAAGTCCCAACCGATGGGTGTGAGAACTACACCGTCACGTAGTTCTCAGTGGGTACCGCCAACAAGCCCGACGGTCTGCCCACTAAGTCTACTGGAGGCATAAAGTAACAAATGCAATACTGAAAAAGAAAGGGCTGGAATAACTCTATAGTTACAATGCCTCTATCTAAATGCTCAAGGGTATACAGATGGAAACATGATGCATCAACTATCTCTCAATAATACAATCACCCCAATCTACACTAACTGCCACATAGGGTCCAGTCAAACCTGCGCAGCCCCCTACTGCCATTACATCCAACGGAGGACTGGACTTACGTAGGGCGTCCGTGACTGCCCAAAAGGACCCAGCCAGAAGGACTGCGTCGACAAGCGCGATAGCAAAGTAACAGGCCCAGCTCCGGAGCGGCACTCGAGGGGCGCAACCCCACCGAGGAAAGTATCCGCGCATCTCTGTCGAGCTCAATGCGGCTCATGCAGGCTATAATCCAATCAACGATCAACAAGATCGACAGTAACCACATCACATCTCTCACTCACTGGCTGGAAATCCACACAGCCGAGACCCAACCGTCGACTCAGACGGCTCCCAGAACAAGTACTGATCTAAACACAGCTACCAACTCCACTCGGCCCCCAGGCACGAGTGTAACATGCATCCCACAACAACCCGACCACTCGGCCCACTATCCGGGCGAGAGAAACTCTAAGTCTAGGCAACAAGAATAAAATGTGGGAGTGTCTAAAGCATAAATAAACTAGCCAAAGTTGGAGTTTTCTACTAATCTGGTTGACATGCATCATATGACAGGGTCAAGTTCCAATAATAGCATTTAATTTAACATAATAAGGAAGTTATAAAACAATATGTTCATAATACCAAACACAAGGAGCATCAACTCTCTCTCTCTCTAACATGCTTCCTAACACATCTCACAATCATGCATGTTCACTACACAATAGAATTAATGAACCGTCCATCGGTTTTGAAGGACGAGGCAACCCACCTGAAAGCGCACGTCAATCCAAATTCAAATAGGCCTGCAACTGAATGGGGACATCCTCGGATTCCCCACGATTCCAACGGGCCCAAAAACACCCAAAAACTCCTCCTAGGTACAAAATATGGTCCAAATATTGCAATAAGCAAAAATTCCCACAAACACATGCTGGTGTAAATCAATCCAGAAAATGCGTAAGGTAATACACTGCGAGATAATCTCCAAAATCCGCATAAAAATACGATAGCGATCATACGCGAAGAGTAGATGTCGATCGATCCTCACATGTCGAATACGATACCCGAGCGTAGAGATAAAATCTGACAAGCTGTGCTGCCCAAGAAAAACCACCAGCAACAATAGGGGTTTAAAGATGTACTAGAAACCCTATAAAAACTCAAATATGGGAGGAGTGGAAAACACAAAAAACGTAGATGTACCTCTCATGAAACCGACGCTACAAAAAATCGTCCAAAAATTCCTTCGGAGTAGATATGTGGACCTCGTGGACGAAATGCGACGGAAAAGGGCCGCTGAAGAAAGAACGCGCATGCGCAAGCCAAATCGCCAAAGACGTCAATGCCGCGGCCTCCAAAATTCGAGACTCCTTCGCAGATGAAGCACAGATTAGAAACAAAATTGCTTGAGGACTCTGTCGCAGCTGGGCTTGGAAAAGGAGTCCAAAGGCCCAAGAAAGGGGGCTATTTGTAGGCCCTCACCAAAGAAATCCAAAAAAAAAGCATAATGGCCTTTTGGCCCCAAGTGATTTGATGTTTCCGAAGCGGACTAGCTTGGATTTTTGGGTTCTTCTTTGAATTTTGAGTAGGATTTTGAGCTTGGATTTTGTTGCTTTCTTTCCCTCTTTTTTTTCCCTTTGGCCATGATTGCAGCTTGTGCTGCGTGGGATGCGAGTTTTCGGAGTTGCACTGCGTGAGCCGATATGAGGGTGCATGCATGCGTGCGTGCTGTGGGCTCTAGCAGCGGAGTGGGCCGGAGCACGCAGGGACCTTGCTGAGGGACTTGGGAGGCTGCTGTGAGCTTCGGGGGGATTTTTTTCGAGACACTCGACAGAGTGCGGCACAGCGCGGGGTGCAGTTCGGAGTCAGTTTCGGCAGATTGAGGGTTTTGGCGCTTCCCCGACTTCGCTTTGCCTACGGAAAGCATTCTAGTGGGTTGGAAAGTCTTCAACTGTATGGAATGCCCTCTAATGCTCCCTGTATGCATGTTGATCATGTCTAGTATGTCTATTTTTTACAGTTGATAATCTGTATTTTGCACTAGGAAATTACAAAAAATTTATCGAATCGCCAGATTATTTTTATATAGTCCTGGTACTGCATGACATTAGATTTCATGGTTAGTTGGCATCATATATTGCACCCGGACCATTTTAAAAATCAAAAAATCCGTTTTAAAGGAAAATCAGCATTTTAGAATGGTTTTTAATTTTGAGATCACTAGAGGGGTGACATGGTTCGGGTGCATATGTCCTCGCGCATGGGGGCCGGAGTGGATTTTATTTGAGACTTAGAGGATGTGTTGCTAGTGTCTTGGGGTTTTTGGGGGCAATATCAGATTGAGT